>OMOT01090506.1:15025-26579 GCA_900312575.1 Acanthochaenus luetkenii | reverse complement strand
TGTGATCCAATGTAGCTCAATTGTTAGAGCAAGGCACTAAGACTGCCCTGAGTAAGGTTCAATTTCCACTGTGGAGAAGAATGTAAAATATCACCCACAGCAAAAAAAAAGATACAAAAATCTGTGTCTATGAAACTGGTCTCAAATTAAATACAAGCAGCAGTGCTTTACACAATAAAAGAGAAGTTAAAGTACATTCAGCTGACTCAGTGTTTTTTAATCATGGTGCCGTCATTTTGAGCTTGGGGTGTATTTGGGTTACTGTAGTCAAATGGTGGATAAGTCATTATCATAAGTCATATCGAATCGATAATCGTCTGAAATCGAAAACAGATTCTGAAATCGAATCGTGACCCTAAGAATTTAAATCGAATCGAATCGTGACATCACTACCGATTCCCACCCCTACATGTTTGTACTGTGATATATTGAATTTCTCTATATATTGTCCCATTCCTACTCTAAAACTTTCTTCATTTTGGGTCAACAATGTCAGCAGGGTAGTTGCCTTGTTGCCCCTAACTCTACCCCCAGTTTCTCACCTGCTCCGAGCCGGCCGTAGACTCCAGGATCTCAGTCAACGTCTCCCCAGGCTGGAACCGGATCACATCCACAATGAGCCTCTTGGTGCTGGAAAGACACGCAAGAAACAGAGATGTAAGACACAATATACATTACATACAAGCTATATTTCTCACATTCATTACGTATGTGAGAAATTAACATTTGGGTGTAATCATCGAAGGGGCTTCTATCTACTGTATGACTTACTTGAGCAGGAGGGTCTTGGCATCCATCTCAGCATTGGCCTCACTAGGGACATCAAATTTGTTGGCGAGTGTGAGTGAAACCTCAGTCTTCCCCATCAGCTCTTTGTTGGGGTCATCGGGGGGGAGAGGATTTTCACCTGAGCATGAGAGGGAGCGATTAGTTGAAGTCATTTAGTACGTTCAAAGGACGTGATTAGATTAGAAAACTTTATTAATCCCCAATGGGGAAACTCATTTGCCACCAAAGCAACTCGTACAAAGAACAGGCAAATAGTAACAAACAGTAGCAAACAAATGGCAACAACCAATAGCAAACAACAAAACAATACACAACAAGCAACATACATTCACGGTGCACAAAACCATAAAAAGAAGCCATTGAGGCAGAATTAACAGCTATGTTCTGGAACATAGCTGGAACAAAACACCATCTTGTTGATCCTGTTTTTGTCATCCACAGAGATGCTGCCCCCCCCAGCAGAGCACAGCATAGAAGAGGACACTAGCTAAGATCCCCTGATAAAAGACATGAAGAAACTTCTTGCTGATGTCAAAGGATCTAAGCTTCCTCAAGAAATATAGGCTTGACTGGGCCTTCAGTGTTCCATTTTCCATCTTAGCTTACAATCCAGGTATCCAAGATATTTATAGGACTGGACAATTTCTATTTGCTGCCCCTTAATTATCACTGGGGAGCTTCATGGTCGAGTGAGTCTTCTTCTGTGTAAAGTTAATAACATGTTATACAGTATACAATTATACAGTATAAAATTATACCCTTGTGTTTAACTTAATGATTGCATTTCACCAACAGCTCCTGTTGACACAATTAAGATGAGACCACAAATAGTTCAATTTCAAATGGTCATCGATCAAATTATTAACGGCAATTAAACGATCAACGATTAATCATTAACACCCCTACTAGACACTATCCTTTCAAATGCTAGCAAGCAATCAATAGCCCAAGCTACACAACTCCTGTCAGCCCCACAGCAAACACGCAGCCAAACTTCACATCCAACAAATATTGTTTACTTACACTTTTGGCTTCATTTTGAGTCTATCCACATGCTTCTCCATGCCAGCAGGCTTGTTTTGTAGAGAGCTCTGGATAACCTGTCCCTATGTCTCCTTGACAATACAGTGTCTTGTCTTGCCAATTTTTGGCCGTTTGGTAGCACTACAGATGACGTCACCGTCATCTTATTCTACTTCTCGCAAGCTTTCCAATGAGGGCATTGCCTATATATACCCCTGCATAAAGAGACGCAACTCACACGGCGCTTTGGGACTTTACGCACAGCGGTTTTCAACTTTTGTGTTGCTTTGGGTGTTTTTTCACATTTACAATGTTGAAGAAACAGCAGAAAACAAAGTGCACCATTTTAGAAGCTCTAGAACAGAGCTCAAGAAGATGAGTCGGGGAATGAGGCACCGGGGCCATCAGGCTCCAGCAGCACTGTGATCACCCAGCCCCCCACCACTCAGCCAGCCAGCACAGTCTCCAGCTGAGGCATATTTGATATTTGTAATAAAACTACTCCTTTTGAGACAAAAGTATACAATTTAGTTGTTTTTGACTGATTTTATACTATGCACAACGGTGGAATATGATGTTGCACAGGGCAAATGTCATGGCCTGAGGCTGCATTGTGTGCACATGGCCTCATGTAGTGGAAATTAGTAGTATTTTGCAGCGATTCCCTTAAAAACCCCATTTGGCACACTTTGGGTATCCAAGTGGCCAAAATGGAGTCTGCCTGGTCCTATCATCACTAAAACCTTTGTAGAATATATGTGCTTTGTTGTATTTCCAAGTACTTTGGTACAGTTGTAGTCAAGGAGTTGCTGAATGGATTCAGTGGCATCTCTGTACATATGACACACGATGGACACACTCAAAACAAGTAAACAGCGGGGCGGGAAGGTACATGGGATAGCTAGCTAATAGCTCATTCACATCATTGCAGCGGTGATTTGGATTATTTAGTGAAAAACAACTTCACAAAATTGCCATTTCAGCAACAACTAAAGATCAAATCAGATGGGCACTTATTTGAGGAACACATGTGGACAGGAGAGGCTCAATAGAGTCCTCTGTTGTGGGTGATCTGAAGTCCAGTGGACAATTATATGACATGGTTATTGTGCGAAAATATTTAAGCTTACTCCGTTTGATTATTGCTTTCAGCTATTTTTGAGCAATTTTGACCTTATCTTTATCACCACTAAAGAATGCCAGCTTTAACCTCACTTTTATTTGTTTACAGGGAATGACAGAATCGACACAGTAATTAACAGGTGACTTTGTCAGAGATACTGTCCAGGGGCCTCACTTATCAAGCATCTTAGAATAGGAGTGCTGATCTGGGACCAGATTGGCTTTTAAGTCACAGCGAACAGTATAAGGTCATGTGACTTACCCACTAATCCTAGATCAGTACTCCTATTCTAAGATGCTTGATAAGTGAGGCCCCAGATCATTACCATCTTCTAAAAACACAGTCCAATCTGTGAATTCAAAGCACCCTTTTAGCGTTTCACAAGCGTCCTCCGACCACACTCGCACAATCTTGGACGTAATCAGCTGCCTCCGAATAACAGGAGAATATCTGGATGTCAGAGATATCATATTATGCTCAGATTGGCCAAGATCATAATACACTGGCTCGTCAAATTCCTTTCGTTGAGTTGTCAGACATTCACGCGATAACAAAATTATTTCCAGCGCGTTCTGGGCCAGAAAAACAGGTGTGTTTTCATCTGAAAGTGTTCTCTGCTGCACCCCACTCACCGATGAGGGACTCGACAGTGGGTACCTCCCCCAGGTCCTCCAGCAGCTCGTGGACAGGGTCATTGTGCTCAGGAGCGATGGCATCCTGATGGTCCAGTAGCAGCTAACAGGGAAGCATTACATAGTAGGCACGACTTAGTCACCGAAGACAAAAACCTCTCAGGAGCATCTCAAAATGAACAAATGAGATACTGAATCACATGAATAACTTTGTGTATGTGCACGTTAGTGTGCAGGGGGAGTGACTTGAGAAAGAAAGAGCGAGGTGTGTAAGGCAGAGTTCAAACTCACTGTGTGAGTGTTGATAATCTCTCCAATAGAGATGTAGATGACAGGTTTGGTGAGGGTGACTAGGTCAGAGTACTGATCCACATTGAACTTTTCTTCTAGCGAGGGAACATCACATGCTGCCAGAAAGAAACGCCTGTGATGGAAGACAGAAGCTCAACTTGAGATGGGCCAAGAAAGAGCTGCAGAAAGCAAAAAGGAGACAAACTAGAGACAAAAGGGGATGAATATCATCCCCAGGTAACTGTATGCTGTGCAAAGTGTGAACTCCCACAACCCCCTGCCAAACTTTAGACTACACCAATTACCAGCTATGATACATCTACTTTAGACTTCTGAAGTGATTAACATCAATGTCAACACATAATGCTGTGGCTAGGGGTCAAGTAACAAAGAAGAAACAGGCCAGTCAGGTTAAGAAGCTGTCAGACCTGAACTTCTGATAGGAGGCGCTGAGGTACTCGTTGATGGGGTTGAGGTGGGCGTTGTCGCCCAGGAACATCTTATTGGAGGCGGCATGCTGCAGCATCTTGGCGATAGAGCCGAGGTTTCGTCGCTGGTCTGTGGACAACTGACCACCCACCGGCAACTCAATGATGTCGAAGGCATCGGGTGCCACGATGGCTGGGTTCATATAGCGGTAATACAAAAGATTCCCCACAATCTGGAATGTCAAAATCAAAATACTCAGTTACTTAGAATTATTTATCATGATCATAAACTCAAGCAAGTAAAATGTTTGAACGTTTTCTTGCTTTATGAGCCTTTTATAAAACAAATGAACAATATTACCATCAGCAGTATTAAGATGTAAAAGACCTGTAAACATTAACTTGGAGAAAAATGAGAAATCCACCATTCAAACTGTTTGTGGGTTTGAATTAGGAAACAATAATTAAAAAGGTGCTACATGATGTACTCATCAACAACAGAAATACTATGCAGTTAAACTTAATTAAACCAACAAACAGACCTATGAGGTTCAAGCATTGACCCCTGATGGCTCATCAGTATGATTATTCACTAAACCCGAGTTGTGGGTTCCTTTCTACTTTAAGACTAGTCAGATTAATCGTCTGTGAAATGGGTCGAGATTCCAGTCCCTGGTAGGAATTATTGAGAAATGAGAAAGAGTTTTTGAACATGTTAGGACACAGCAGAAAAGGAGGAGAGCCAGGAAAGTGGTGTGGCTCACCTGATGTCAGCAGGCAGAGAGAAGGACAACCCCCCCCCCCACAGAGAGGCTGGAGCTAGTAGGCAACGAGTAAAGAGCAGGGCGAGAGAGAAAAACAAGGGAAAGAAGTGAGTAAGAAAGAGGGCAGGGGTAGAAAAGAAGAGCAAGACAAGGCGAAAGACAAAACAATCTTTCATTGAAGAGGACAGGTAAGAGTGATGCTTGTCCAACCTGCCAGGATAAAAGACCGTGGAGCACAGAGTCATTAATACCAATACCAGTGAATAAGGAGGCAAACCTTCAGCAGCTCATCCTCTGTGGCATCTGGAAACTTCTCATGGAGGGTGTCCTTCAGCACCTTGGAGATGAAACGCATCCCATATCTGACAGACACACAACACAGACAGTGTAAGACATGCAAGGTTTGGACCAGCTGACTGGAGTCTCTGTAAAAAGCCGATCCGTGCAGAGTGAAATGTTGGGAGTGACGAACTTACGGAATTTTATCCACCGAGACGATTATAGCGGACAGGAACTTGTCAGTGACGGTCCTCATGTTCTTGATGGAGGCTTCCAGTCTTGTCCTTACCTCTTCATGGGCCATCGCCTGCTCTGGAGTCACGTCATAAGGCAACTTACTGCCAAGGACAGGGGGAGAAAGAGAGAATGAGGAAGACAAGAAGGAAAGTAGATGAGAAACAGAGCGGAAGAGGAGCAGAGCATGGTGGAGAAAAGGAGGGACCATTGGTGTTGATCACAACTGCTGATGGCAGACACTAGTAGTGTGCTGTACTGTACCCACGCTGTCACGTTACAGTATGTTTTTCTGATACATTTGGTTCACGGTTCGGTACGGTTAGGGTACAGTAGAAACCCTAATGTGTCCTCACCAGCCCGCTTTCAAAAGGTGCTGGCAGGATTGTCGTCATTGTGCAAGTGACGCACGAGCGACGCACAGGGTAAACGGTCGGTTACAACCACCATTTTAAAAACACCCAGCTGGCATGAAAGTGGACAGTCGAAGAAAGCTGATTAAGAGACAAAACAAACAAACAACGGAAAACAACGCCAAAACACTGCAACAACGGGAAACGGAAGAAATACAAGCACTAATCACATTATAGGCAGATGAGAAAATGCAGAACGAATTCCACGATGTGCACGTTTTTTTTAAAGAAAATGAGCCAAGACATGGAAGAAATGGAATTCCTGACATTGAGAAATGTCCCAATAAAATGAAGAAACTAGAACCAGAGTATAGGAAAGTGAAAGGGCATAATCCTCACCTGGCCTCTCCAGTCTGTGTCTCCATCTGGTTGACCCAGCTCTTGTAAATGTCCACCGGGTCTGTCTTGATGTTCAGAGTTTTGTCATCCATGATCTCCTTGACAACCGATGCCAGGATCTGCCGCAGTGCATTCTGGCCCCGCGCACCTCGGTTGAAACTCACAACCATTTTGATGACTGTGGGGTTTCCTGTGACAATCTCCTGGATCTGGTCCACTTTGGATCTGTGGACAGACGTTAACAAACGTTTCAAACAGAGTATTCATGATCGATATCTAATTTGATCTAAATTGTGATCATAAATAAGACGCATTCTAAATGTATTGTATACAGCATCTTTGTCAGTTAGCTAGGTGATTAAAATTGAGCAAACAGACTGACAGTTAATCTTCTGGTAATTGTTTTTCTGAGTAGGTTTCATGTGGGGAATGTTGGATCTGGTTCTCACTTGATCTCCTCCTGCAGGGCAGTTTTAAAGAGCTTGAGCAGCAGGTACTCCTCTCTCTGATTGGAGGCGTAGTTATACAGGGTGAAGATTACAGAGTCCATGAACTTGGTGGATTTATTCTGTGGCATCTGGAAGATCAGCTTGGCGAGATACGTGGGGTTGGTCTGAAAGGAAGCAGAACTCTGGTTAAATGAGGTAAAAAGGCAAACAAACTAACTGATAGACATAAAACAAGATAGCTGCAACCCTAACAGAACAACGGGGCAGTACAATCAACTTTTTGTTTCCATTGTTTTGTCTCTTGAATCTGTCTAGCCCTCACCATCTATGGACAAAGGACTAGGGATGTGATCAGCAGCGCATACAAAAGAAATCAGAAAAACCAATATAATAGCAATTGTCCCAAAGGGGAGTAAAAGAACAGATGTGTGTTACCTGTAAGAGGTAGAAGAGGTACTGGTAGGCCTCCAGTTTGAGCCTCTTCTCCTTGCTGAGGGCCTTGAGGCCTCCTCTCTGCTTGTTCATCATCATCAGGTTGGACAGCTGGCCCTTGTTCTTCTTTGTCAGCTTCTTGCTGTGGGACACCACCTCCTGCAGCGTGATCTTGTTCTTCACCAGCAGGCCGATCTTGATGTCCATCAGGTTAAGGTCGTTCTCCAGCTGCTGATTGGAGCGGATGTTGGTGACCACCTCCTCGCGAAGCCTCATGAGGTCCAGCTCCTCCTGGAAGTCCTGGTCGCTGTGGTCCAGCAGGTGGACGAACTTCCGTACCACCGCCATCGGAGGGTCGTCAGCGTTGACTATGGGAGGAGGGACATTTGTCATGAAAGCAGTGGATGTGATGGATGTCAACTGCGATTCTGATTTCTTTCTGGAATGTTTTTTTACTCAAGCCACCACCATTGGAGAAAGTCTGTTTGACCACAGTCTTTTGGATCCTACTCACTGAGTGTCTTGTAGTCGTCCCTGGCCTTGTTAGCTCTAATGAAAGCCTGAATCTTCACCACCTCTTTGACCTGCAGCATAAATCAGCAATCACTTGATCAATAGTCCATGTTATTGACACGGTAATCCGCTGTGAGTCGAGAGTGCAAATTACATTTTAGAGAGTAAATGTCAAGCCACAAAGGACCGAGAGTAAATGTCAGTGGGTTTCAAGGGAAATATATGTACAGGCAACATGACTTAATGCTTTCATTACGTAACAGGACATTTGTTTAGAGTGCTAATTTTGTGATGTAAAATGTACAATGTAATCTCTTGGTTCTGATAAACTGTTACTTTTATGTAACTGGGTTTTAGGCTACTGTACTGTACTTACATGATCTCTGAAATACTTTAGACGGTCTTTATGTTTCTTGCGCGCTTGGTGCATCCGAACCATTGCTTGGATCTGAGGTCAAATAAAATCAATCACTGAGTCTCAACTGTACAAATACTGATAATATTCAGATTAAGGACATCATGTGAGCACCTTTTACCTTGACAGCGTCGCCACTGTGGTCTTTCAGATACTGCTTACGGTCTTTGAAATTCTTCCTCTGCTTGTGGCCTTTCCAGTGCGCCTGAGAGAGAGATCGAGAAAAAGTGAGCCCTAAGAGCTGCAATGATAAGTGGATGAGACGCTGAAGTTATGAGGTATACACACAAGGTTTAATCCTTTATTTTCTCTCACTGTCTATAAGATTATTCCAGTCATGGTGATGGATGGGGTCTATCTCACCTGTATCCGTGTAACGGCTGGCTCTTGGGATTTCAAGAAGTTTATCCGCTCCTTTTGGCCATTCCGCACCAGGTAGCCACGGCAACGAGCTTGCAGCTTGGCAATTAGACTCTCATTCGCCAGCCACAGCTGCTCTCGATTGTAGGCTGAGGTTACCCCGGAAACCACCGACTGATGGGGAGAATAAGACAACCAGTTTAACGCTTTGCTGCAAAACGACGACCGCGCATTGTTGGACTAGTGCAGTAGCCTACCTGGATGTCTTCCTTGTTGAGTTGGGTGTTGTTTTGGAGGAAGCCCTCTGGCTCCACCCAGGTTCCGTCTCCAGTGTTCACATTGTGGTAGTAGTTGTGTCCTCCCTTCACCCAGTGCTTCACCCACTCACTGCCGTTATCATCTGGAGAGAGCATCATGGAAAGCAATGATGCAGGCACCCCTTGGGCCAATCAGTAACAAGATGCATCATGCTTCCAAGTTTAATCAAAATCAGACTGGTGGTGAAGCAGTTGTGGCCCTTCAAAGGTTCATATTTCAGTTTTATATCATAGCGCCCCCATCAGGTATCAATGTTTCTAATAGGGATGGGCGGGAGTACTCAAGTACTCATTCAGGACCTTAGTATTTGAAAATGGTGTAATTTGCGTTAAAAAATTCATTCATTTTAATAGGTCTATTACGAGTTCTTCGTTACTAATTTCATGAGAGTACTCGAACAGGGAAATAGGGTCAAATGCACAACCCTAGTTTTTAAATCCCTCAAAAGTGTTTAGTCAAAATGGCACCAGTGAAGTCTGATATATTGATTTTTAACCATTTAATTATAGCACCCTCAGTGGGCCAATCAGTGCAATTTGTAAGGATAGCTGGATGTGTGTAGCAAGTAGAGGTGGTGGGACATCACTACCGATTCCCACCCCTAGTAGCAAGTGTTGTGCCAATCGAGTTAGGGCCTTTCAAAGTTAGAAATGTTTACCTTTAATCATAGCGCACCAATAGGCCAATTAGTGTATGTTCCTAAATGCCAGAACACCAAAATGCATCATCTCTCCAAGTGGCGTCTGAGACATCACCTGAGATATCATCACCGAACAGACAGCCACTCCGATTTACTTGCGTGGCCGATAATAACTACCAAGTAATGATAAATCCATTTGTCCTTCCTCATGTTCGTTCATCCATCCAATCCTCTCACCCTCTTTCTCATCTTTGATCTTGGCCAAGTCGTGCTGGTAGGTCTGGGCACACTCGGAGGTGACCCCATACATTCCTGCCCCGGGGTTACGCAGAGCGGCCAGGGTCTGAGCTGCATCGCCACTATCCACCGCCTCATTGATGGCCTGGATGGACTGGGAGACTGGAGGGACACAAATGCAGACATCAGCCTTAACTGCAATATACTCTCTCCTAATGTCAGGAACATGGGGAGAGAAGGGGGTCAAATGCTCTGCCATCCCATAAACATATGAAAGATAGGTCCAATGAAATGTAGCATGGCTGTAAGTGTGTATTCTTACACTGTAAGGCCTCCTGAGTGTCCTTGTTAGCCCCGAGTATGGCATCCTGGATTTCATCCAGCCACAGCACAGCAGAGGGATCCTGGGTCTCCTGGAGGGATGTAGGAAAATATGTTGAAGAACAGAACAGTTCAGAGCACACACAAGCGCACACACACAAATATGACTACAAGGCACCGTCTCTCCTCTAATTGGCTCACAACTGTCACTGTATTTGCAATGGAAAGTATGTGACTCTGCCAATCTGTATATTTTGTCTTCATGCCAAAGTTAAAACTCCCCTGGTTTCACTGTTAAATATTACACATCTGTAAAAGATTAACAAATTGTAAGGGACATAATATAGCCAACAACTATATATAGAATAAGATCCCTTATGGAATACAACTTTCACTCCAGCAACTGTGTAAAATGCAGGTAAATCTAATTCTAAAATTGCATTATATCTCATACCAGATATCTATATGGTGAGTTATATGATGAGAAAATGTAATTTGGACTCTAAAATCAGTGGGTGTCTTGTGCTCAGCAGTGCATACTTTCCACGAGCACGAGAAAAACACAAAAGTGGGCTAAGATGCTTGGTTCTATAATTCACAATGTTTGCAGGCTTTGTGCACTTGTAAATATAATGAATTAAATAACAGAGGATCAATCTCAGCCTCCTTGTGCCAGGGGGTTTTCTCATGTTGACCCATTTCCATTCTATCTAAGAGACCAACAGCAGGGTTGTTTCACAAGCTTTCCCAATTTTGGTATAAACCAGTTTTCTACTGCACAGTAACTACTGAAACTCAACCATCACATCATTTGAGGAACACTTAAGGATTCTGTGTCTATCTCCTCTACCGTCAGTAGAGAAATTGGTCTCTCTTCTTCTTCTACGATGGATTTCTCCCTGTATGATTGTTGAACGTCGGTATGGCGTCTCTAGAAAGAAGCCCTCGCTCTTTGGTTCTGAGGGACCGACACCAGAACTTGACGTTTACCGTTGACGTTTTAGATCACTGAAAAATGTTCTGATGTCAAACTCCATCGTAGCTGCTGGAGATATCTGGACGTTACGTCACGTCGTCTACGATTGGCCAGTTATCCACAGGGATAAGACAAAAACCACCAGAAATGATAGGAACATCGTCAATAGCTGTTTCTGAACGGTGTTAAAAGTATTTTCAGGTGGACTTTTCCTATTTGTCAATGTCTCCGACACGAACCAATACAACACCAGGCCACACCACAAGCTCAACAATGAACCCAACGCTCTATTATTATGTACTGTAGTAATACATAACTGCATCCAGATGGCACTCTCTCTGCTCTGTGTGTGCTGCTTGCTACCTGCTGGGCTGCTTTCCTAGTACAGCAAAACAGGCAACTTTTTTCTTTGGGCCTCCCCCTCTCTCTGTTCCGCCCCTTCTAGTTGTGCTTTAGGGCAGATGAAGGAGGGGTGTGTATGTGTGAGGGGTGTGGGTGTGTATGGTGTGTGTGTGTGTGTGTGTGTGTGTGTGTGTGTGTGTGCAGGGGGCGTGGGCTACTGCAGCCCGATACCTGAT
>OMOT01090492.1:0-11065 GCA_900312575.1 Acanthochaenus luetkenii | reverse complement strand
AAAACATACTATTTGCAAAAGCAATTCAGAGCCTTTTTCAATTTCTGATTGTTGGTTTACTTTTACTTATTAATTAATATATGGTTGTTTGTCTCTTTTGGTCGTTTCTCTTCTGATACATGCTTTAGGGTCAGTTCTTCTTACAAATTTTAATAAAACATCAGGTTAGAGGGTTCCTTGTACAACATTAGTTTTATGAGAATCTCTTTCATATCCAAGCAAAATGTATTGTAACTGAAATGTCCCTAACCGAATAAATACTGAATCAAATCAATTTGGGAAATCAATGGCACCGGTTCGCCTTTAGAACCGGGTTTCAGGGGGCATCCCTAGTGACAACCCAGTGCTGCTGTTTAGTTGTGGCACGCTGATGGCTAAGAAGGGGAGGCCTAATTTTAAGGATCATATTGAGCAGAGTTTTGACATGTCTGATGATGAGGTGTGAACCGTATTAATTGATAGCTGCAACATTTTGAGTCCGTTTTTTAGAAGAAAATTCTGATTCCAGCTGTGCAATGTAATTCATTGTGGGTTGTTGTTGTTTTTTTTACTCAGAACTATGTTATGTATTCATAATTGTCTCTTTAAAGTGATGCTAAAGATGAATTTGCATACTAAAACCTTATGGTAATAATGTTTTGTCAAATAATGTATGATGCAGTTTTTGGGCCGGTAAAAATTATTTTAGCAGATGAGCCAAAAAGTAAATTTTGGACCCTGCTTCCACGATATAGCTTTTCTGCCGTGCTGCTCATTTTGGTGCTGGTCTTCACCAGACAGTAAGAGTAGCAGTCTGCTGTGTAGGTCCGCCTACACGATTAGTTCTCCCTGATGACTCTCCGACCTGTGCTGATTGGTTCCTGTTGCTACAGATCTGCTCATCCAATCAGCAGGCATCATTTTCAAATGTAATTTAATTCGTCCTAAACGGATAGTTTCATTTTCGTGTACACGTTAAACGTTTACACACCCCCGTCCCTAATTAAATAAAATACATTTAAACCAACAATCGGAAATTGAAAAAGGCTCTGTATTGCCTTTGAAAATAGTGCAAGAAATCAGTTTGTTTTTTGGAACATGTTGAAAAACAGTCTTGTAAGACCTCTGGACATGGTAAACTGTAAGTCCATGAAACTAAGGGCGGTTTCACCCCGATAATCCGCTTCCTTGGTTCGCACCAGATGCGAGAATGATACATTGTTTAGTTTTCAGCTGGTTCTGTTCCCTTTCACACCTATTCGTTTGCGCTGGTCCGAATCAGTTGATGGGTTGGTGAAGCGAACCAAAATGCAGCCGCACAAGCCACGTAAGAACGTTCATATCACTCATTGGTCAGATGTGTCTGGGGCTGGAGCAATAACATAGTTCCTGAACTGCTCTCCAATTGGTCCGAATATCCATGCAGGAAAAAAATCCAGGAAGTAGAAAAGATTTAACTGGTCGAAAGTTGTGAGCTTCCATCTTCATCCAACCAAATTACTATGAAGCAGTGCACCTCCTCACGACTCCACGTTTGTCCGCAATTACTAGTCATGCTCGCATGTTGTGAAATGCTCGTCTTCCTCATCCCTTAATGCACAGCGTTGCTGGATACGGGAGCTCGTCTATTCCAAAAATGTGGAGTGCTTCCTGCAGGATCACGTTCTCACCACAAACGTACCGCACCAGTTTGTTTGGAAGCGTACCAAGACCACCTCCCAACAAGGTCTCAGTCCGCTTGTTTGGTCCGTACCCGAGTATGATTGCGGTGTTCTCACTTGCCCAAAAGAACCGCACCAGGGGGGGGAAACGCACCAGGGGGGAAAACGCACTAGGGTGCGATTCAAACGGACTAAACAAGGCAGGTGTGAAGGCGCCCTAAAGCCCCTTTATGACTGCTTTCTCACTTCTTAGAGATTGTATGGCTGCCTTCAACACACCTGGGAACTGGGGAGTTTCCCACCTCGTAGTGGGAACTATGATGCTTATGTGACGCAACCGCATTTTGGAACTTTGAAATGTATATTTTTCAAAGGGCATCGATACCAAATGAGTCGTATGCGAGTATCGATACCAGAGTTTCGATCCGCCCACCCCTAGTGGATAGTCCTTTCCTAAGTTAGCTTCACCCTCAGCAAATGGTTGCTGTAAAATGATGACAGAGGCTTTTAACCAAACAATGGCTTTTGTTTAAACACTTAGTCACTTGGTAGTATCAATACTTCGATACTCACATACTACTCATTTGGTATTGATGCCCTTTGAAAAGTATCAATTTCAAAGTTATTTAAAAAAAAAAAAATGCATCATTCATTATGAGGTGGGAAATTCCCCAGTTCCAGAAATGAGACAGCGGTCATGAAGGGGCTTTAGGTTCATGGACTTTACAGTTTACAATGTCCAGATGTTTTACTGCTTTTCAACAAAAAAACAGATTTCTTGCACTATTTTCAAAGGCAATTCTGAGACCTTTTCAATTTCTAATTGTTGATTTACTTTTACTTATTAATTAATATATGGTTCTTTGTCTCTTTTGGTCGTTTCTCTTCTGATACACTGCTGTAGTGTGTTGGTCATGTTAAATAAAAAGTACATTAATGTAACTGCTTTAGGGTCAGTTCTTAATGCGAACATTACCGGTAATATTTTAATAATGCACCAGGTTAGAGGGTTCCTTGTACAATTTACAGCATTAGTTATCTGAGAATCTCTTTCATATCCAAGCAAAATTGGTATTGTAACTGAAACATCCCTAACCGAATAGATACTGAATCAAATAAATTTGGGAAATCAGTGGCGATACCCAGCCCTAGAGGTGTGTGGTTGTTTTGTACAAATTGACAAATTCTTCATCAAATTTACAAAAAAATAAACTGATGATCGTGATATGAAATTACCCATATCGTGATAGAAGATTTTGTCCCTATCCAGCACAGTGTTTCCTATGTGTTCATTCAGCAGGAGTGGACGATCAAGGTGAGAGTAGGGATGTGCATTTGACTTGATTTCCTCAACTCATGTCAGCCCCACAGTAAATACACTGCCAAACTTCACATTTCACAGTCAACCTGGCAAATGTTGTGTTTATGTCTCATTATTTCATAAATTTCCAATGCAATTGTCTGACAATCGATTCTTGGGAGTTGGTGAATCGATCGATGATCGTGGACAATAGAATCGCGATTCTTACATGAATCGATTCTTCCCACCACCTCTACTTGTCTAGCAGCCTTCAGTGAACGGATCACGCAACTTGCACCATTCCCTCGCAGTTTAAGGATCTGAGACACTCTCAGCCACACGTTTTTTTTTCTTTTCATATTGCAGGTTTCACCACGCATTGTAAACTCGAAAGGTGGTGAGTCTTTAATGTGCATTTTCCCTGTCAAATAAACAAATAAGGTGTAGGCCTATGCAACTAAATGTCATTTTTTTAAATGATAGTCTACCGAAATCAAAACACGAAATTATAAAAGTAGGAAATATACATTAAGAGTGCAAATAATAATATCAACAGAATCCGTGCACACTGTAATTTCAATCAATCATGTTTTATTTATATAGTCCTTTTATACAAGCATGTCTCAAAGGGCTTTACATCGCATCATATACATACTACACTACATCATACACATCATATACTACACTACCAGAGCTTGAAATTTACTTTTTCACTTGGTAGGCTACACAGTGTCCAGTCTTCTATGATTAAGTGTATTGTCAGGCTCATGTACGGCTGTGTCGTTCGGGCCGTCCACACACGTTGTTGCAGCATAATATGATACACTGCGAAGCTCCTCTTCTACTTTGGCTGGGTAATTTCCATATACGCGTGGTAACTAGTTCTCTGAAGCCCTTCCTCGCAACGGTGTATATCGGCCGGGACCGTGTCTTTGCGTCGTAATGGCACTCGTGATTTATTGATGTCTTTGTGACGTTTTACCCTACGGAGTGTGTCTTACAAAATATTATTTTATATAAAGTTCCTCATCTTGTCTTGGTTGGGCTGAGGTCTGTTCTGTGTTAGAATCTTGCGGGGAGTTTCTTTCCGTGTCACGCTCCTCCGTGTTTGTATGTTTTTCCAGTCCACGTGTAGAAAACGTAAAACGGGGTCGGGAATGACGTAAAATACTGACGTGAAGCAGGTCTGTGGCTTTTTTCTATCGTCCCACGATATATATCGTCATATCGAGCAGCCCTAATTCATGTGGCTTTGTAAGTTTAACGATCATGTGCTAATGACCGACTCCATTAGCTGTCAGCTCATGTTCCGCAGTTTATGCAGAAGTGCTGTCCCTGAACGAATCGTGTCGTGAACGAACGCCCGCCCTGGCCGCCCGTGAATCATCACAGAACTGGTTCACTGGGGACGGTCAGTGAACTGAACGGCCCAACGGTTCATGCGGAAGTGCTGTCGCTGAACCAAAAGTTTTGTGAACGGACGCCCACCTGTGAATGATTCGTTCAGCACAGTAGAACTGGTTCACAGGGGACAAATCACGTTCGCTCGCGGCAGTCCCTCCCCCTCCCCGCACACTCGATTCGGCTGATCCGTTAGAGCTCAACTGAACTGAGAAATTAACGGAGTAAGTGATTCAGTTAAGTTTGTTCACCCAAAAGATTTGTTCTTTTGAACGAATCATTCGTGAATGACACAAGCGGCACCTGACAGTGCTGGTAAATCAAGTGATGTGAGATTGCCTATTATCATCTTCTTGTATTTTCTCAGTATGCTTGAAATGCAAATTATTAATCATCGAACTGGTATGATTGTAATAGGTAAATTTGACATTACATATCTTACACTGCACGGATGATAAATCGGTTTCCTCAAAATATTTCCACACCTCACTCCGCTTGGTGGTCGGCCATTGTAGTATGCAAGTGGCATGACGTCACGATGAGCCATTCTATTTTTAGGCGTGAACTGAATTGCAAATATTTATAGCCCTATTAAAAATGAATATAACATAAAATATATGTATTTAACAATTGTACGTACATAGAAAATGTTGTCTTTGTATTATAAACATGTAATTAAACTACAATCAGTCATGAAAGTATTTCCTTGCAAGATTACATCAGGTGACTACTACAAACGGTTATTTCATACAGGCATATCTCCTGTCAAGTCTTGCTACTTTTGCATTCTCTTAAAAGCAAGCATTTACCGCAAGCCAATAAGCTTTTGGCAAAATGCGTGCAACTAAGTTAACTTGAACTGTCTTCTGCAATGCTGCGCTGGACTGCACATAATATAAATAGGCCTTACCCTACTAGATACTTGGCGTTTGAATCGGACTAATTAGCATACTCCAGCCTGTAGGAAACTTTACAATATTTTATAAACTAATAGTACTCTTGAGACTAATTCTACATGCAAGGGGGAATAATTTCGGCTAATAGGTTACACCAGAGGTTGCCTGCTATATTGTCGATGCCAGCTGTCAACTTACCATCTTAAAAGTAAATTAATGGCATAGTGAGAGGGCTGTCAATGAATGTGAGCAGGGCAGCTAGCAACGTTGCTACAGCTAACTTAGCTACAACAACGCAATGACGCACATATGCTGGTCAAGCTAACCTAACATAACACTATCGCTGCCCAAACGGTCTGTAAACCTACACGTCGGGATAAGTTAGTGTATCGACTAACTAGTTCCTCATTTTCTGCAGCGTCCAGTGTATGCATCTGTTTCACAGCTTAACGTGGTTTAGGAAAGGGGTGGAGAGAGGTAATGTTAGGTCAACAACATACCGCTGACTGACACTAGCTACATAGCTTAGCAACCAGCTACCTAATGCTCCTGTATTTAGCTCAGTTTGGCAAGCCTCCAAGCACCATCATATTCGGGCGATTATTGGACCTCTTTCTATTACATTTGCACTTACTGCGGAGGTTGTTGGTGAGCTCTACGTGGCTTGCTCCTCCAGATTTCCAGGCCATTATTAAACAGACTTTGCGGAGTAAGTAGACAGCAGCTGTCAGTGTCGCGCCTGCGCCAACTGTTTTACCGATGAAGCTGACGACTTCCTGAACAGACGGAGCGGCTGAAGTGTCACCAGGCATCATAATGCAGTTTACCACCACAAGCCTGCATAGTTAACATGGATCCAAATTACTTGACGCGTCATCAAGTGTCGAATCGATTTACATTAAAGGTTTAGCCAAGGTTAATTGCACAATCAAAACCAACATTTTTAAGAATCATGTTTGCCGCAGTTGACGGTGGCCGCTAGGAGGAGTGACAGAAAAGTAGAGTTATGTGGTTTGACATCACTGGGCCACCGTACTGTCTAGTGGCGGCGGGTTTAGTCCAGGTGTTGCCCATGAAAGCTAAGCTAATACTGCAAAATAGGTTTTAAAGTACGAGAAAGTGGTCTGTTTCCATGGAGAGTACAAATGCCAAATACGTATCCCAGAAAATCAGCAAAACGAGATGGAGGCCAGTATCGTCACCTGCTTTGCAACAACCAGATATCTTTGCTACCGGCTCGTGGGACAACGAGGTGGGCAGCTAACGTTGCCGTTAACGATAAGCCCGGCTGGAGAGAGCCCTGTTGTATGGAAAGGACGTCACGTCAAATTCAAAAATCTGTCCATTTAATGTGGCCTTGCTGTTTGGCAAACGTACAAACCAGTGGCGAGCGGTCATAATAAGCTATAAATGCGGCGCATGCCCAAGGCATTTGAGAATGAGAGCGTTTCAATTTTAATGTATTGTATTCTAATTATAAGCACTATTTACATTAAAACGTGTCATTTAGATATGTTTCTTACTGTCCAACTACTTTATTTGCCCTCCAATTTAATAATAAAAACAAGTTCAAATGTGTACTCACTTCATCTAAGATACACCTTTCCATACCCGGCTGACGCCCATGTTTTACTGTCCCTTGTTAATATCTCTTGCAGGACAACACGATTTCCATTTGGTCCATTGGGGATCATGGGCTTTCTGGCGTGGAAGATGAATTCGAAGGCGACCCTCAGCTATTATGTGAATGCAAGCATGATGGAGATGTTCTTGATCTTCAGGTAAGATGCTTATAGAGACCCAGATAGTGTATCTGCACACAATGGACACATAGTTAACAACACAATACTAGCTTTCTTTAACTCTGCTTTGTGACATTCAAATGGTATCTGCTGGATTCATTGTTAACTGTTATTTTTCATTAGACTGGATCTTAGTGAAAGAAGCAAGACCACTGTGTTACCAAGTACAAACAATTACAGGAATTTGTCATTGTTGCAGTGAAATAAGTTATTTGCATATTACATTACATAGGTGTTACCAGGACAACAGGACCTCACATAGAAAGAGACAGTATAAGACATTAAATGGACATACTCTACATAACACTCTACATGCATTCATTATCGATGTTCATTCAAGACAAGATTACCTAAATGTTGGTCCCCGGGCTGAATGAGTTGAAGATCCTTTATTGTAGTACATGCATGTGTACTTCTAACAGGGCTGATGTCGCTATTGTGCTTAAATCTTTAATAGTTTCTGGACCAAGAAAGGATTGTCACAGCATCGTCAACTGGAGCAGTGACCATCTTCCGCCATCACCAAAACAGTCAGGTACTTATTCGCTTATCTATAACCCCTTTCACACACACACACAAGTTGGGAATATTACAGTATGCTGATCCAGTTCCAGCCCATGTTGGATGGAGGTAATCCATACTGAGCCTCATACATGAGTCTCATGTCACAACCATTCACAGCAGACCCAGGACAGACGTAGTGTACTTCCATAATCGTCACTTCTCTATGGGCGGTCACCTTATAACTCCATCAAAAGTAGACTCATTTCCATTCTGTGTTCAACATGGCGGTTCTGTGACCTCGTAAAGTTGATTTTATTTATTCAATGACTCAACTTTGCCTCAACTTTGTAAACACCACCCATTCATAGTGTGCCTTTAACGTCACACTCCTGTGCTGGAAAACCTAGCCAAGGAGGTGTGGTAGCACGACACGGGTTAAGCACTGAGCTTTAACACTGAGTGGAGTAGCGTCTGATTCAGGTCTCAATCTCATCTTGACCAGGGTCATTTTGGAGGGTGACTTACCTAGGATGACCCTTATTGCCCGGGTCACAAGTCCAGTGTGAAAGGTGTATAAGATTTCCAAATAACTAATTTTGTATCATGTCCACAAGGCATGTCATCTCTAGCTTTTTAAACCCTCATTTAAGAAGGGAATTTGACCGAAGACACACAGCAACAGACTTGGGAATCGCTGCAGGGAGAGAGAATGTTACAAACTGTACTTAAAGCATCATTATCGTTTGGCAGAGGTTTGGGTTGTGTAGTTACCTTGCCATGATGTAACTCCAAATATTGATGAGATATCTTCAATAGTTGCTGCGCAGATTAAAACTTGATAATCCAAGATAGTGTTTATTTCTCTCAGCATAGACTTACATGGCACGGAGAAACAGGTCTCAAAGTCACAGTTTTAGCACACAAACAAACAAGTACCGAACGTTAATGACACTTTAAATGGATATATTACATACTTTTTATTCTAGTGGATAAACTAATTTTCTATGCAATGTTAAAGACTGACTTCTCTCTCTCCACTGCAGACAATATCTGTTTCTCAGCACTGGGCGAGGGCACATCATTACCCTTGTGACAATGCCCCCTGCACTGGAGTTGTGTGCAACAGTCCTGAGATTGTTACAGTTGGTGAAGATGGGAGGATAATCCTCTTCAGAGCCGACCAAGAAGGAGTGATTCGAATCATAGGTGTGAAAGATTTACCTGCTATAGTGGGCCCATATTGGCACATTAAAATGCACATGTCATTACATTTTTAAGCGTGTTCTGCTCTTGTGCAATGATTTAAAGAGTAATTTGATTAACATGTTTTATTGGTCTACTTTACCGTTGTTAGAGAATGCTGATAGCAGCACAATTCATGCTGTGACTTTTCTGAGGACAACAGAGATTCTAACAGTGAACTCTATCGGCCAGCTCAAGCTGTGGGATTTCAGACAGCAGAGCGATTCACCATCACAGATTCTCTCCCTGTAAGATCTTCTCACTTCTCAGGAAATAAGTGGCATCGAAGTATGTTTTTTGGGGGAGGGGGGGGGTTTGTCCAGATCTGTGCATTTTAAATTGATTGGACATGCAACTCATTGATTTCCAGGGGAGGTTCCTGTTCTGCTTTTTTTGTTTTGTTTCCTGACCACAGTAGATTTTGATGATAAGCAGTCCTAATAAATCGTTCTCTGCTTTCCAGGACTGGCGACAGAGTCCCTCTGCATTGCGTGGCCAGACACCCCAACCAACAGCACATTGTGGCCACAGGAGGCCAGGACGGCATGCTCTGTGTCTGGGATGTGAGACAGGGCAACACACCTTTCTCACTTATGGAGGCACACTCTGCTGAAAGTAAGATTTTTGGCCCGTAAAGATCATTCTTGGCAGGTATATCTATTTAGTTTACAAGTCACTTTAGTTTCAAAAGTACATTTTGGACACTGATTATATACAGGTCTTAAAGAAAAGTTAATATTTTTCCCTTTTTGCATAGTTGTTGCTTTGTTTTCTTTATTTCTTTGTTGTTGTTTTTTCATAGTGTGGGAGGTCCACTTCCACCCCACCAACCCAGACCACCTGTTTACATGCTCAGAGGACGGCTCGCTGCTGCACTGGGAGACGTCCTCACATTCAGACAAGCCCTCCTTCTTACAAGGCAAGTCATATATACGATGAAGACATGCTCACTGTAGTCTAAGATGCTTTAGCAAAAGTATTCTGCATGTTCAATTTAGCCACCAGGGAGATGTAAAACATCAGCTGTTTCAGTAATGGTAATATACTAATGTGTAATTGTAATGTAATTGTAAAGCATTTTCTAAAAAGAATCTGCTATGTACCACTAGGGCTTCTCGATGTGGACAAAATCTTCTATCACGATATGGGTAATTTCATATCCCGATAACGATATATATCACGATATAGTACGTTTTCTGTACAATTAATTATTTAATTATTAACGTTGCTGTTATTATTATTATTATTATATTTAACATCGAAATACAGTTTTATATTGTGTTAGACAATCACCGGTGTCTGAAGATGGTAGACAAAACACTGTAGCCGTGTCCGGTCATTCAGTACCAGTGCACTGACGTCGTTAGTCCATTATCTGTGGTTACACAGACCAGGTGAATCCCCATGACTGGAGCGCTGCCCTTAGACTGTTGGCTATTGGTCCTCTGGGACCTCTGTAAACAACGACTACAGTGTGCAGACTTGTTTGATTAAGTGTATTGTCAAGCTCATGTACGGCTGTGTTGTTCGGCTCATCCACAAGTTGCAGCATAATGACACACTGCGAAGCTCCTCTTCTACTTTGGCTCGGTAATCTCCATTACGCGTGGTAACTAGTTCTCTGAAGCCCTTGCAGCGGTGCATATCGGCCGGGACCGTGTCTTTGCGTCGTAACGGCACTTGTGATTTATTGACGTCTTCGTGACGTTTTATCATAAGTCTAAAATATGATACGTTCCTCATCTTGTCTTGGTTGTGCTGAGGTCTGTTCTGTGTCAGAATCTTGCGGGGAGTTTCTTTCCGTGTCGCGCTCCTCCGTGTTTGTGTGTTTTTCCAGTCCACGTGTAGAGAACGTAAAGCGAGGTCGGGAATGACGTAAAGCAGGTCTGCAGCTTTTTGGGGGGATAATAGCGATATAAACGATAGAGGAAAATATCTACGATAGACATTTTTCTATCATTCCACAATATATATCGTCATATCGAGCAGCCCTAGGTACTGCAAAGAAACACAGCAGTAGTAGTAAATTAACTAGTACACAGGATGTGATGTTGCAGTCCTTTGTGCTATAATCCAAGGTGAGTATTCAGGCTCTGCCGTCATAACAGGACCATCGGACGGCAGCTCCATTCACCAGCCACATACAGTATTTTGCGGCCTATAGGGCGCACCTAAAAGCCTATAATCTTCTCAACTAACGACAGTGCGCCCTATAGACGGGGCGCCTTATATACGGCCTTATATATTAATTCCGGTTGTGCTTACTGACTTCGAAGTGAT
>OMOT01090478.1:0-16203 GCA_900312575.1 Acanthochaenus luetkenii | reverse complement strand
TTATTAAGAAATGGCTGTATTGTTATGCTGCCACTGAAAACTTCTACCCTGATAATGATATTACAATTATTTTAGCTTCAGAACATCCTTCATCTAGTAAGGACCATGTTGGTCCTGCCTGTGTCCTCGGCGCAGTGTGAGACGGGGTTCTCCACACTGAAGCGCATCAAGTCGGACATCAGATCTGCATTAAACCCCAACACGGTTGAAGATCTGATTTGAATCAGTGTAGGGGATCGTCCTCTGGAGACGTTGGATGCTGCGGTCTCAGTTTAAGAGATGGATGGAAGAGGGACAGAGAGCCAGGATATTGCGTAAAGCCCCAGTTGTGGCCTATCATGCGTTTTTAAGGCAAATTTCACTGTTTTTTGTTACTTGTAAGCCGTACTGTTATGTTGTTTTTTATAAAAACATTTTTTACATACGTTGGTGCTCCTAATTTTTGGATGGTGCTCCTAACTTTTGGCTGGTGCTCCTAACTTTTGAAGTTGGGAGCACCAGTGCTACCAAGTGAAAAAGTTAATTTCGAGCCCTGGGTTCAGCTTCTAGCCTACATAAAATAAAATAAAAAGTAATATTTATTTGTTTACATATCTAGCCATTATTAAACCAAAAGGGATCCCAATCCGATGGTGTCACACCGACCGGGTTGTTTTTTGATATACACTGTCCCACAGCTACTTCATAGCCTCTGGCGCCCGCTTCCCCTCTTCCTCCCTTTTCTCTCACAAACAGTTCTTGTGTCTGCAGAATTGGCACTGTGATTGGAGTCTTTCATAATTGCTGGCGGCAAGAGCACATCTATCTCCAGAGTCTGAAGTTACTCCGAAGGAGGAAGTCACAGTTGCACTTCAGGCTGTAGGGTTGATTAGCCGGTTCCAAAACAAACTGGAAAAAGACCAGTAAAGCCAAGAGACAACTTGTTATGTTGTATAAATTGCCACCTCTAAGTGTGTGATGACAGTAGAATCAAACAGTTCAGCATTCATTCTGTTTTTGCAGGCTTGTTTTAGGACTTTTCAATTAATTCATTATTTTTGGAGGTCAGTAGCCATTAATCAACACTGCCAGTGCTAGCAGCAGTGTCAGAGGCAACATACCTAAATCAATTCCCACTGGAAGTGTTTGCCTGGATATAGCACCCTGAATTGCTGTCAACCACGGCCACATCTTCAGGCTCTGACTTGAATAGAACATATGAATGCAGTTGACACTGACTCACGGGCTGGATTCAGACAAAAGAAGTGTCACTTTCTAGGAAATGTACAGTAATTATAAAATGCTAGCCTAGTATATAGACCTACTTGAGCCAGGCTACCTAGACTTTACTTAGGCTTGGTTTATGTAGTACTTTCCTACAGCATGGTATTTTCTTTTTTAGGGCAGGTGATCTGGGTTAAGAGGTGTAAATGTTACAAATACGCTTGGTCAAATATAATGAACAAAGTAATCCAGAGTGAGCACTGTCATAGAAACCTTGCTGAGATATATAGAACACTTCCCATCATAGATGTACAGTGACATAGGACTGCAACAGCTCTAAAAGGCTCAACAGTATATTCCATTGCCCTGTAACCACCGACATCTGCACTCATCAACTGATCAAACACTCAACACTGTAGGATCATCAGTCCCCCAATGAACACATGTTAAAGTGATCCACATTTGCATCAGGAATATCAGCGTCACAGAAACATCCCAACATCAACTTCTAACACATTGCTGATCAAAGCTCCATATTTCAGACTCAATCTAACTAGTCCAGTTGTTGTAGATTGATGTGCGAGCCCACTGTTTGCTGTTTAGGGAGAGAGAGAGAGACACAGAAAGACAGAGCGATGGAAGGAGAGAGAGTCTGTCTTCACTACAAGGGTAAGTGTGGCTTGAGGGAGAATAGAATGACAGGGGTATTCTCTGCAGACTCTCAGCCAGCAGCAGAGTGGGAGAGAAGCAGGGAGTGAGAGCGAGATGCAGAGAGCGAAGAAAAGCGGACAGAAAGAGACGAGATAGAAAAGAAGAGAGCCGCTTACTCTCACACCAACAGATGGGCGATGCAGTCATCAAGTCAACATTTACTCTTTATTAACAACATTTTGGCAGAATTAGCTCAGCTGATTAAGTAGAAGACTGCAGGAGCATCTCGGTTTGTTTGAATGTAGCCCCGAGGACTAAAAACAACACCGAAATGATGATAATTGCTGCCAGGCTACACGTGTGGCTCTAAAAATACACGGGAACTGCACAGAAAAGCTATTACCCACCCCTGCTCTTTCTAATTCTTCCCTCCTTCCGTCCCCCCTTCCCCTGTTAAACATTCACTTTCCCCATGGCTCAATCCACTATGGGGATACATGTGAACGCAATTTGCACTTCCAATTAAACTGTCGACCTTCGCTCCAGAATGCAAAATGTGATTTTGTACCATCCTCTCCTGGATAGCTATAATTACCCAGCCAGCCCAATAATAGAGAGAATAAGGCTTTACAAAACACTGACGAATCAGACAGAACCTTACTGTACCAGGAGCATAGAACTCAGCAAAATAATTGTTCAGTACATTTGTTCAGAAATGTAGAAACTCTAAAAAGCATTTAGTTCACAGATCGATTTGTTTAATGTTCATAGATGTATTGATTAGTTTGTGTTTTATTTAGTTTGGTCCCTTATCTTGTCAGACATAAGCGATCAAACTATATTCAAACCTGTTTTTGTTTGACGCCATCTCACACCACCTGAGATACCATCTCAAACTTAGAGCAGGCTGAAAGGCTGGGGCTTCCTCCAACAAAGGCTACGATAGACGAAGAGAGGGAAAGCAGTTGTGGTAGTGTTCCCAGCAGCAGCAGCAAACCAGTGAGATACAAATATATGAAATGCAAAGAAGATATGGGCAACTTCATGGGTCATGATTACAGTGTTGCCCCAAAACAGTTGCCTAGTGTGTCACAACATCAGAGAGGACCCAACTTATTCCGGAAGCCATCTGCATGAAGCTAGAGAGCAGCATGAATCCGGACAGAGGCTAGGGTTAGCCTAAAGCATGCTGCTGAGCCTCTAACAAGGCTCCAACACATGACTCGCTGACCAGATCAGATGACTAGATAAACAGCAGGAATGTAGCTTCTTCCTCTTTCTACAGCACTGTACAGCTCTGTCTGTCTGGGAAAGGAGAGAGAGAGAGAGAGTGAGAGAGAGAGAGAGAGAGAGTTTATGTATGTGTACAGTAGTGTACATGTGCCAGAATAGCATATTTAATCATCCCATTACTATATGAGATAAAAAGTCAGAGCAATTATGTAACAGTTAGCAGCTGAGCTTATCGCTCATCCTGCTATACTAACTTGGAATGCAGAGAACCACCGCATAATTGCCTGTATTTTGCTTAATCTAATGGTTGCAAGGGAATGGCTGGTTTTATGTAGATATCCTGGAGTGGAACAGAGGGGAAGATATTTAATTTAGGCCTAACGTATGTCTTTATTTGTTTTCTGTGTTACGAGACAAAGTGGATTTTAATGGTGGTGTTGTTAGGCTTTGTTTAGATGTTTACAACTCATAAAATGGAAATATTCCCTGAACTCTAGGACTCAGGGAACCAAACCAATATAACCAGTATAAACACACAGTGTGACAGAGAAACGGTTCCCTCACATGGGTTTCCGACCAGTGCCAGATATTTGTCAAAGGCTCCCAGCCATTTTTCATCAGCCACTTCTTCCTTGTCATTTAAACAAACCTCTGGACATAACACATAAATCCATTAGATGGCTATCATAACAAACTGTAGAAGTAATGTAAAGTTTAGAAAAGTGTCACAATCAAAGCACATGAAAAGAGGTGTGTTGTAAATCTTATTTTGACAAATGTTTGGAGCTCCGGAGTAGCACATAATTCTTTTCTAAATGACACAAATGTATACTAAAAGAGGAAGAATAGGAAATTAGACTATATGTATTCTGCTAGGGCAGTTCGATATGACAATATATATTGTGGGACAATAGAGAAATGTCTATCGGTAGATATTTTCATTTATCCTTTCCATCGCCATTGCCGCAAAAAAGCAGCAGAACTTCTTTACGGACTTATTTTACATAATTCCCGACCCGCTTTTTGTTCTCTACACATTGACTTGAATAACAAACAACAACGGAGGACCGTGACACAGAACAAAACTAATTATTCCAATGATTTACAACCAGAAAAACCTTTTATGGAATGGATCATAAGCTCTTATCATGAGCGTGGCTCTGTATGTAATCTGGACCGTGTAGCGCCGATATATTTGACCAAACGCTATGAGAATACAGTTATTTTGACTCAATGCTGGGTAAGTACTGTAAAGACACCATTAGACACGCAACACAATATAAAGAGCGGCAGGCTAGAGACGGCTCATGACCACAGTCATACCGGGCTGTAAATAATCTGCTATGTTTTTGCCGTCTTTAGTTTACTTCTTCCGTAGATTAGTGAATTCTTATTACTTAATAATATATAATACATTTTACATGATCTCTCCCTGCTGATGACCTTTGGCAGTGTTTGGATTAGATGGAAGTTCACAAATAAAAATGCACCTTTTTTACATTTTGTGTTAATATTTTTTCCCATTTGTGTTTAGGGAGAAATTGGAAATAAAATTAAGAAAAGGCAATCAATTCATGTTTTTACCACACAAAAAAATAAAAATAATAAAAGAGTCTTCATTTCCCGTGGATGCATGAAGCTTTAACCCCGTTAGTCTTGTGTGGCTAGCCTTTGGTTCTTCACGCAACGAGACCTGAGGCCACTTAACAGGTTTACGCCATTTCCGCTACATGTGTCTGCCACGTTTGCAGGAACTGTCATAAACGGTAAACATTTACCATGCAATGTTGCTATGAGTTACGGTAATACACAGACATGTGTAGAGTAGACCGGGATACGTACTGAGAGTGCAGCTAAATTAGGAAAGGACTATCCACTAGGGATGGGCAGATCAAAACTGTGGTATTGATACTTCGATACTCACATACAACTCATTCGTCATCGATGCCCTTTGAAAAGTATTCATTTCAAAGTTATTTTTAATCCAAAATGCGGTTGCATCACTCATAGTTCCCACTACGAGGTGTAAACTCCCCAGCTCCCAGGTGTGTTGAAGGCAGCCTTACAATCTCCAAGAAGTGAGAAAGCAGTCATGAAGGGGCTTTAGATTCATGGCTTTACAGTTTACAATGCCCAGAGGTTTTGTTCCAAAAAAACTAACAGATTTCTTGCACTATTTTCAAAGGCAATTCAGGGCCTTTTTCAATTTCTGATTGTTGGTTTAAGTTTACTTACATATCGTGATAGAAGATTGTGTCCATATCACACAGCCCTATATACTGCACACATTGTCTCTTAGAGAGGGGTGTGGTTGATTGAGTATAAAAGAAAGGCTTGAATAAATGTGAATGGAAGGTTTGTGTCACTTGGAGGAAGGTCAGCAAGTCACAAAAAATAGCAGATATTATTTTCTTCTGCAAACTTCTTCATGAAGCATGAATTCCTTGTGTGGCTCAGTTAAAAACTGACTGGATCGTTTTACTTAAAAACTACCACTGATGCAAATATTAAACCATAGCAGATACCTTAGAAGCCAACGTTTGAATCAACAATGAGAAGAAGAATTGGATGGCTGGCTACGTTGTAGTACAGAAAACACTCAAATAATTGGTTCAGTGTGCAGCACACATTTGCAGCAGTGCAGCAACCTCGCAGTACAAAGCAGCGATGGTTTGATCTGTACAATGTACCATGTCATACCAACACAGAATATGCCAGATAATAGCTTATCAGTATGAGCTGAGGTGGAATGGCTAAATATCATTGGTGCTAAAGAAGCAGTCCCTGTGACAGTGGCCCTGGATCCCTGACTCCATCACTGCTAATGTAATCCACTAATTAGCCAGCACGTTGGTGGAGGCGAGAGGTGCTCTCCCTGTGTGTGTGTGAGTGTGCGTGTGCGTGTGCGTGTGGGCAGAGAGACCCAGACCTAATTTCCTCATTAGAGACAGTCGTCCATCATTCTCCAAGGCACAAGGAGTGATGTTCTCTCTCTGTTCTCTCTCTGACTCACAAAGTACAAAAACTCTCCCTCTCACCTTCTCTCTCTGCCTCTATCTAGCTCCCTCTCTGGCTGTCTCTCTCTCTCTCACCCCTCAGGGAGCTGGCTCCTGACAGCACCACAGAGAAAATGAAAAAATGGAAAAGTCAAAAGTCTATGTGAAATGTTTTAGTGAATGTGCCTCTCTCTCTCTTTGTCTGTCTGCCTTTCTCTCTTTCTCTCTTCCTCTCTCGTTCTCTGCTTCTCTCAGTCTCCCTCTACTTTTGTCTTAACTTCCCATTTAGATTTCACCTACCGGTACATCCTCCTGAGAAGGCAGCAAGAAGTAGTGTGGTTTCAAATCATCCATTACATTACAGCCAACACTATTCCATTGGTTGGCAATGGTTATTGTTTTCTGTGAGGTCTTTGCAATATGGTGCTGTGCTAGGGTTTTGTCAGAGACAGAGAGAGGATGTCACTGTTTTATTTGAGCCACATATGATAGCTTTAGGCACTGAGGAAATAAAACCTAGGCATTTTGATTTTTGGTTGTTTCTTTACGAGGCACATGTCACATTGTGAATAAGACCTTTCTAATTAATTTATATTCAGCCCCGTTGGCTTGCATTAGCATTAGTAAAAATTTGCAAACAAATGCTTGTGCCTCTAATGCTTCTCAAAAATGAGATGGACTGAAAAGGTTCCAAATTCATCATGATAAGTCAGCTATACATCTCCAAACCCTGAACTATAGAAGATATTATAATATAATTAATCAAATTAAAGACATAGCATTTTTGCTAAAGCATCAACACAAAGTCTTTCAGAAAACACCAGTTCAGTTCAAACATGATATTGTTTTGGCTAGCCTGATCTCACAGATCATTCCAAAGTCTAAGGCCTGTGATGGATCTCAGTCTAGACTTTTCACTCTACCTAAGGCTTACCCAACTAGCTGAACATAATAAATAGAAGCGTATGGTGTTGCCTACATAAATCCAGCCCTTTCAACAAACATTTGTTATCAGCAATTAGGGAAGGCTCACTATTTCAGGTCCCTGGCCATAGGTTTGTATTTCATCAAACACTTTCCAATATGGTGACCCTCCTGCAACCTTCTCAGAAACCCTGCTGCCCTTTGGGACGCAGCTGCACAATGACCGGAGGGGGCGGGTTTTCTCAGAGTGCTCCTCCAATCAGAAAGTCGGTCTTGTCTAATGTCCCCACAGAGTGTCTCTCAGAGGAGCAAATAAGAAATGTGAAATAGTTCACATGAGGATGGCATGAATGTTATCCCTTGTCCCCCCTTCCAGTCGTCAATACTATGTGGTTATGTACTGTTTTAACTGCATGTGCGTATGTTTGCATTTTGATGGCGCTATTCCAGGTAATATGGATAATGTCACTCCTGTTTTACAACCATATGTCATCCTTTGATTCAGCCTTTGTGAGAGTGTGTGCGAATCTGAAAAAGAGCGAGTGTATGCATGTGCATGCACGTGTGCGTGTGTGTTAATAGTGCTGTCCTTTTAATCAGCACCCCTGTGTGTTTTCCCTGTGGAGCTGTCATTGGTTGAGTGATGATGGTGGAGCTGCCACTGTTTGCGGCATTTAAATCCTTTGGCAGACAGGGGTGAGATTACCAGCCTCTTACCTGTTGCCCTAATCAAGGGAATTATTACTGCACTGCTGGATGTTACTTGGAATAGCACCGGCTAAAAATATAACACACATACACATACAGAGAAAGGGCAGAGGAAGAGCATTTCAGGTAGTGAAGTGCATCCGTCCTTTGTTTGATTTGTTTGTTTGATGACTGGTAGTGGTGCTTGGTGGGAATTTCCATCCTAGCATTTTTGTCACATGTGCTCTCTAGCTTATGCGCCCTCCTTTCTCAATGTTTTTGTATTGAACACCAACAAAATACTGTTTACTTTTAGTAAAAGTTGTCCGGCCCTGAGTTTTGACAACTGTTGCTTTGTTGTCAATCTATTAGTGTACAGTAGGGACAGTAAGAAGTGTTATACCATAGCATGGGTGATTCTGATTGGTTGGAGGGGTGTTGATCAATTTCAGATAGCCACACATTTGTGACATACAGTAGTAGTCGTTTCACCATTTTAATTAGTTCACAATCAAGATGTAAGCGTTCCAAGGAGAAGTAAAATCATCTGCCGATCTACGCTTATAACTAAAACACTCCCCGGTCTCGTTCCCATTGATAAGTATTTGATATGATTATGAATCAATAACAGCTTAAGCCTTGATTAAAAAAAGTAATTTTGGCACAGGTGAGGACATCATCTATGAGTAAAATAAAATGTATTGGACACTTTGTTAAGGTGTAAGACTGTACAGGTTATTTTAAGATAGCGCTAGATAATGTCGTACACACATACTGTACCCCTGCTTCCACCCAAAGAAGAAAACACTTCTATACCACCTGATTCATTGAAGCCTTCACTATGCCTAAAACATATATTTTTAAGTTTTAAACTAACCAACTCATGGAGATTGGCAATTTGAATAGTGAATAGTTCACCTTTTTATCCACTATCCATTATTGCTTCTTTCTTTCTTTCTTTCTTTCTTTCTTTCTTTCTTTCTTTCTTTCTTTCTTTAAGTTATGAACAGATTTGCACAAAACTTTGTAGAAAAGTAGTTCATGGGCACTTAGAACTCATTAACTTTCCACGCCCGCTGATCAAAAGTGGGCACGACAACGGGTGTGGCTAATCACAAAAAAGCATATAACTTCCGAACAGATTAATGTAACACTACAGATCTCTCCTGCTTCACTCTATCGCTCTCAACTTTCATTTCTCTGCCTGTAGCTGAGGAGAAAATGCTACGCTCTTGCACCTGTTCAATAACTTGTTATGACTTCACGAGTGATTGACGACCTGTTAGTTGCTCAGCCTCAAAGTGGAGAGTGGATGAGCAAGTGAGTGAAGTGGAGCGGACAGTTTATCATACCAGCAGAGTTGTGTCTAAAGTGGCACCAGTACAGATGTCAAGTCATGACATTTCATAAAATTCTGAAATCCCACATCAGTGGCTGAAGATTTTGTAGCGGCGGGGCGCCACTGCTGAATGCATATAGTGGAAACTGGTCTATATGTGACATGGCTTCCCTTTTTTGGTGCTCATCCTCTCCACTGGCTGAAGAGGCTTGTGAACAGCTCTTGGCCAGTGAGACCACTTGACATGTAAAACATTCGATCCACATAAGCTGCCACTATGAGCCAGAGGCCCAGAGAGAGAGAGAGAGAGAGATGCAGGGAGGAGAGGTGAAGAGGAGGCAGATGACTCTAAAGACAGAATGGGCGATGAAGGGACATGTTTGCGTGGATCACTGACAGATTACCTATCATTAACAATTACTGACTCAACATTAATAGATTATGAGATAGGATAATCCTAGATGTAACAGTCTGCGGAACAGTAACTATTCATTTTGTAGATTTTGAAATGTATCCTGGGCTAGTTACAGTTTATTTTGTAGTGTGATTATGTAAAGAAAGCATTACAGTTACAGTTCCTATCCTGTCTGATTACACCCCTGTGTGTGCGTGCACTTCTGTGTTGTGTTTGTGCATGTGTGCGCGGCCATTTGTGTATGTGTGTCAGTGTCTCCCCTGAAGGTATCGGAGTCACCATCTGTAATGAGAGGTGTTATTACAGACAAAGCTGAGGGAGCAAATTATACTTTACTAACCCCCTTTTCTGTCTTTGTCCTTCTCTTTTTATTCCTCACTTTTCTCATTTAGTTTTTTAGAGTGGTCCAGTTGCTGTACTCCAGTGTTCCCCCTCCCCTCAGTTTTCCATCCCTCCGTCTGTCACCTGGTAAGTACACTACACGCTCTTTTCTCTTACATTCACCTCCCATAAATACTAAGGCTTTACCTAAGCTCTAGTGTTTACAACAACTTACGTAATAACCAGCTCAGTGACTTGAAAAGCCTAGAACTGCACTTTGCTTTCACCTTATAATACGATACAATTGAGCATAATTTCATGACAGTTTATATGCAACGTCATTTTGTGAAATCAGTAGTTCAAACAGCACATGACAGTATGAGTGTAGATGACTTGCCACGTTTTCCCCAACCTTTAGAGAGGTTTAGGCAGTAGCATCACTAATGGTGTGGAATTTGTGCGGGAATAGTGTGAGGTGGTTGAAGACTCAGAGCATACAGAGACCTTAAGGATCTCAAGGCTAATTGAACTCTTTCAGAAGCCTTAACCAAAAGATAGAAAATATTCAGCCCATTTATTTAGTTGGTAAGAAAAAAATAAACTTTTAGGACGTCACAGTTTAATAGGCATCTTCTGTGTTGCTTAAAGGGTAGAACACTAACACTGTCAGGTAGACATGATACCATTTTATGCACTCTGTACTGTAAGGCACTTTGGATAAAAGTGTCCACTGAATGGCATATGTTTAAAACCCCAACAGAGGGTCCACCAGCATTCCTTCACCATTCAACCAGAGCAATACTTGACAGACTTTGGTCTTTCAGGATTGGGCAGCAAGGATCTTCTTGGTTCCTACTTGCAGATACCAAAATGCTAGCATAGAGTGTAGCATAGACCAGCACATTGACAAACTGTTTAGACAGTCTTCCCTCTGGACTGCCGTGGTCTTGGCCGACAGTGGGTGCACAGTCTGCTCTAATCTAATACTCCTCTCCACAATCTGCTGAGTCTGTAGACGTTGCTTCTATAGTGGGCATTGCTAGATATGGTAAAACGAACTGTGGCCATGATGGAGTGTTTGCTTGCTGATGAAAGCGGGCTCCAAGCACCACTGATCAGCCAATTGCTAAATACAATTGCAATAGCCGGTTTTTAACCAGTAGAGGGCAGTCGCCATAACAATCCAACAATCCAACAACTTTGCACTAAAATGTCAAGATTTGGACATGAATCCATCGACAGCAGTACTAAGTACCCAACTACATTTGGATTCAGCTGAAAATAGTGTTTTGGGGGTTTAGTTACTTTTTCATGTTAACCAGACAAATCAGCCAGTCCTTTGTGTGTTTACCCTGGAGAACCACATGACAAGCCAGCTCTGGTGTATCAATCCCAGCTATCTGTTGTTATTGTGATTACAGTTTACTAGATTCTAGGCACTCTGTGGATCTGTTTGTGTGTGTGTGTGTGTGCGTGCGTGTGTGGCCAAGGTTTAATGATGGGAATGGATGGGCTGTGTGTTCTCTGGTAAGGCCTGCGGGGATGGGCGGCTAGTGAGTCCCACCATTTCTATAAATACACACTGGGATCCCATTCAAAGGCTGAAATGTGTCTGTATCTGTTTGTCTGTGTGTGTGTGGTTGTGTGTGTCTGCGTGACGCGGCTGCAGCCAGGCGAACAAGAGGCTATTACTGGTCGGCAGGGTTGCCATGGAGACCAGTGGTGTCAGAGAGGAGCAACATCTGTGGGGTGTTTGTTTGTCAAGACAGTTTTTCCTCTTTCTCTCTCTCGTCTGTCTTTTAGTCAGAAGAGAGAGGCATTGCCTAGGAAAGACTAATGTTAAATGAAGTTACTGAGCCGATTTGAAATCTCCAGTCTCCCATCTGTAAGTGTTTTCAAACATTGGTAAATACGGCACTTGAATGGCGAGCCGATTTAAAGGCTATAATTTCACCGGCAATGATTCAGCCTTCTAAGCTCAATCATCCTGACAGTAGACCCCCAGGCTGTGTCAGGCAGCAGGGGCTCTGGCTCAGGGTTTTCCCCAGTGAAAAGCTCACATCCTGGGGAAGCATTTAACCCCCCTTTGGCTCTCTATCTCCCCAGCTCCCCTCTCTATATGGACATGTTCTATATCCACGGCTTCTTTCTCCTGGCTGTCTTACCGGCAGTTCTCTTTTAATAGGTACTTATTTGGGCAACGGGAGAAATCCCATATTTTTGGACCCCCTCCTCCCCTCTGTCTTTCTCATTCCCAGTTCTCAATCTCTCACTGTTCTATTTCTCACTTTTTATCTCGCCCTCTCTGGGTTATCCCTCCTTTCTCTGTGTCTCCCTCTGAGACGGGCAGCAGTAAGAGAAGGTGTGGAGGGCTCGATCTCTGGACGTGCACCCAGGGTTGCCGCTAGACATTTGATTTGTATTAATTCGTATTGACCACTTTATTGGTTCGTTCAAGCATGCTCTCCTTGTAATTACAATGTTTCCGACAGCATTTGAAGGCAGCATCGGCTTGCTACTGTAGTGACTGACAGAGTAGAGTCAGACTGGCAGTGTAGAACAAGTGCAGATAATCTAGAAGCTAATGAGGTAAATATTGGACCCACAGTGCAACCGTTTGGCTTCATTCGTGGATTGTGCTGCACGAGCTGTTTCGAGTAATTGGAGTAAAATGGTCATTTTTGCCTTTTTTGGAACTCTAAGCCTTCTTTACGCAGATAATTTATCCCGGCATAAAGCAGAAAATTAACTTTTAAAAATGAATTAATAAATACAAATTCTGCGTAAAAAGGAGGGCTATGTTTTCCCGGCACTGACCCACCTCTCGACCTAGTAAAAAGTAAAAAAGCCAGAGCAGAACAAATGCAGGTGCAAATGCCAAGGTAACCATTATGCTTAAACATTCTATCAGCTGTCCGCACGACTTACTTTGTAATCTAGTGACCCTCCTCACGATGCAAATGCCATAGTAACCATGGTGACCATCTGTGCCAGCAACACGTCTTCTAGGTAATACCATATAATTTAATTAGGCTATTGATTTATTGATTTTCCACCAGACATTTTGGCAGACAATATTTCTATTTGTCGAACAACTGTGCCTTTTACCAGCCAAAAGTCTGCATATACCGGCTAACGGAAACCCGGCGTGCACCCCAGGGTCCCAGTAGTGTTCATGCCTCACTACTCCTAGTTTGCTCATACTCATGATGCAGGTCAGTATTGCAGATGGTAGGTACGGTTTGACATTTTTATTTTACGATGTTGATACTACAAATTTTATATGACTATGTGCCGTTCTGTGTCAAAATAGAGCTCATTTCGTGATGTGATAGAATTGTTTTCTATGCAGCATTTGGTTGTTTTGTACATACAATACAATGAAACTATGGTGTAATAATGTTCTCCTCAAATGTCTATACATCAGGAGAATTTTGAGAATCCATTACTTTGGAACTTTTCAATCCCTTTAATCCATTTCCATGCCTATAGAACTGTATCAGAATGATACCGAAAGTTGCTTTTCAATAGCTAGCATAAAGAACTACGAACGCTACGAGTTTATCTGAGGAAAAATGAGTCCCTCTCAGCTGGAATTCAGAGGCTTCTCACATACTTCAAATAGGTCAACCGGCTTTCCCAGAATTTGTGGTGTGTGTGTGTATCGTCACTGTTTTTGACCATGTTTGGGCAAGCCTGGCCAAGAAGAGCGCTCGCAGGGTATGTGTAGCTGGGCGAATCGAACCGAATCAACCTCCTAATCTGGTCTAAATTACATTGTCACACACGTAGCACAGCTCAGCACAGCACAGCAAAGTGCAGCACAGAGTTTGTGATGTAACAGAGCAATTTGTGGATCCCTCCTCTAAGGCCAGTTATCTAACTTCCCAGCCCAAATGAACAGGCTTTTGCTGGTTGCCCTCCACCTACCTTTCTGACCTCCAAATGAAACACAGATCCATATATGTCAAGGATAGGTTAAACCTTTGGATAGATTGGGTTATGGTTGTGTTCAGATAAGAACAGTGTTAATGCTACTACCTGAACTAGACGTTAAACTTCAACCGACTGCATTTTTTTATTGTCTGCTCTCAGAACAGAAACACTCTTATTTTAATCAATGCTGCTGTCTACATCGGCTCCCTACTGGCACCTGCTCCACCTCTTTCCGCTTCAAGTCTGTTCTTTTCCACCTTCTTGCATAAACACACCCTTTAAAACGCAGTACACTTTTCAATAATTTAAACACACATACGAAACAAAACCCGGGTCAGCTTTTTTTTGTGTGTTTACAATGATTGGTAAAGGTACCGTCTCTCAAGTAAAATCAACACGAAGTTGACATTTTTATTTCCCCCAAAATGCTGAACCGTTTTTAAAAATTGTATCTATTGGCAGAATCTGCTTTGTGAGCGTTCGTTTGTGAGCTAAAAGTGTGACTTTGAGACCTGTTTTGCCGTGCAATGTATGTGTATGGGGAGAGAAATCAACACGATTTTGGATTATCAAGTGGTACTCTCCGGAGCAACTATTGAAGATATCGCCAATATTTGGAGTTACATCATGGCAAGGTAACTACACAACCCAAACCTTTACCAAACTTTCATTATGCTTTAAAGCGCAACTCAGAACCAGTGTGGACACAGGCGGAGGTGTTGCATGTGTTACTGACATGCTGCTGACGTGCTGCTGGCACAACACGATGGATCTAGACTATATGTAAATTAACCCCCAACAAGATGACACAGGTGATGTTGGAACTGAACGGTACAACAGGCATCCTTCATGACTCAGTGGCCATGCTGTGACCCTGCACTACCTAACACATAGCAACTATGCTAATGCTGCTTCACTGGACCAGGTCTTTGGCTTTGAATGTATATCTGTAGTGGGCTAATGTTTAGTTTACTATCATACAGTACCTCTTGTCTGCACTATATGTGAGGTCCTGTTAGATTTTGTCCTGCACCTAGTGTGTCAATCCTGTATTGTTTAATTATCTTGTAATGTGTCTGGCCAAATTCCTCGTACACCCATTGTACTTGTCAAACAAAAGCGACTGTGATACTGATTCTGTGTCAGTTTACAGTAGGGTTGCAGGGGAGGTTTCCACCAGAGAGCCATGTCCCAGTCCCAGGGTTGGGTTAAGTGTGCTAATGCGTCAGCCTGACCCCTCTACCTCATTACATTCAGGGAACTCCCTTACTAAGTGCTTTTTTAAACATACACACAAACACACACACACACACACACAGCAGTCACAGGCAGAGTGCTCTGTAAATACCTCTGATCCAGAATTCTTATAACCCGGGGACAGCCCTCACCCCTCTCCCACCTCCTTCCCTCCCTTCTTCTCTTTCCCTCTGAGAGGCCTCACTGTTCCCTGGAAGTGGACTGCTACAGTATATATAGAACCCTTAAAGTATGTGTGTGTGCACATGTGTGTGTATATCTGTGTGAGTCCCAGGTGCTGCTGCGTGCAAAAGCACACCTAAATGATCACTTCAAAATAGACACCACTGGAACACATTGGAAACTGGCCTGACAAAGGCGCTGTATGTCAGTGTGGGAAATGATCAAACACTGCCCTGGTCACTGTGTGTATGTGTGCGCATGCACATGGTTATTTATGTGTTAAGGGGGCGGCAGTAGCTCAGGAGGTAGAGTTCCCACCCCGCAACTGCAAGGTTGGCGGTTCGAGTCCAGCTCCTCCCGGGAAAAAAATCTGCCGTAGTGTCCTTGAGCAAGACACCTAACCCCAAAATTGCTCCGGTTGAGCAGGTTGGCTCCTTGCATGGCTGCCTCCGCCAACGGTATGACATGTAAGTCGCTTTGGATAAAAGCGTCTCCTAAATGCTGTAATGTATGTAAGTCGCTTTGGATAAAAGCGTCTGCTAAATGCTGTAATGTAATGTAATGTAATGTGTAATGTGATGTGATGTTACCGTGTTTCACAGCCCAGTCCTTCGAGCCTCATCCATGTTAGAAAATAAACGTTCTTAAACAAGTGTACTGTATGGTTGAGGTTCAATGGTGGTTTCTCTACACTATCAACAAATCATCTGGCAGCGGCACGTAGGTAAGGGGGTGCAGGAAGTGGTCCACAAAATACAGTAGGTGCTGATTGGCCGAAAAGGACTTCTCAAGGACCCGGATGTGTGACCGTTTTGAATCTGAAATACCAATTCTGAATTTGAATTGTGAGTTTTGAATTTGAATTGTGAGAAGTGACTACAGTTGTGTGTCTCAGTTTAGAATTTGAATGATGAGAAGTGAATTCAGTTTCAAACTAGTAAATTCAGCTTCAGATTATGCTATTCAGATTCAGTTTTTCAATGCAATTATTCAAGTTGAACATTAGCAATTCAAATTATGTGATTCAAATTCAGTTTTGAGCAATTCTAATGTAAATCATTCAGATTCAGTTCCTAGTT
>OMOT01090475.1:0-14893 GCA_900312575.1 Acanthochaenus luetkenii | reverse complement strand
AAAGGTGAAGGAACTAAAATGCCAGTTGTCCGGACAGCAGTCATTTTTCTCAAAGCCAACTTCCAAAGTGAAAGCCGCCACCGAAGCATCGCTCCGGGTGAGTCACCTCATCGTTAATAACAAGAAGTCCTTCCAAGACTTTGGAAGCGTGCTTGAGGCTAGCTGTCAGCAGCTACTGTCCGGACTATACGTCCCTGGCTGATTCCATTCAGTGCAAGTCATCAGAGTAAACTCAGGTAATGACAAAATATTTACATAGTTAATTGTGTTGTGTTGTGCAATACGGGCTCATGCGGCTATGCAAGGTACATCAACATACATTGTACATATAAAGAATTCTCAATATATTTATAAATAAATATATGTTCTGCATTTTTGTAGTAGGTAGATCATTTTATAAGTAGCTCGCATGCTGAAAAAGTGTGAGCACCCCTGCTCTAGATCATCCCCTGAATAGAAAGGATCCACACTAGCAGGAAGCTGTTTTGCATCACAACAAATTCAAATATGAATGAAAAGATGCAAAGGCAGCATGATAGTAGGCCTGTGTTATTATGTGGCTTTCATCACACTGACTTTTATAAACATTTTTCAGTAAAACATTTTCAACAACATGGAACCTCATTGCTCAACCTGTGTGTGTGTGTGTGTGTGTGTGTGTGTGTGTGTGTGTGTGTGTGTGTGTGTGTGTGTGTGTGTGTGTGTGTGTGTGTGTGTGAACACAACATTAACACGACATCCACTATGGCAGCGGTACTGGGAGCAGAGGCTCTATCTGAGACAGGAGGAAAGCAATAGATCCATATTTTTCTGTGAAAAAGACATGAAGGTAAGATTGGACAAAAAGAAAGAAAGACTGCTTTTCAAACTGCCCTGAATTCATTAAAGGGCAGAAAGGAGGTCCGGGCTACAGTTTTTTCAAAGACATGTTCGTCATCCCATCACTCAAGGAAACACTAAGTGACTCATTGCTATCCGAGTTGCAAACCAGAGTGGGAAGTGGTCAGTATCCTCATGCAATCCATTCTTTTTGCTCAGATTGCAAATATAACATACATATGAAAGTGCTTACATTTCTATATATATCACAACAATCTTCCTCTATTTATTGTAATTATTATTTTATTTATTATAGTACTTCATTGTAGGTTCTAATTCTAGTTCTTCATAACGTCTATCCAGAAACGACTGTTCTGGTACAGTTGATAGACTTTGTATACATCTTTGAATACATTATAACTCCAGCATGAACGTGTATACACATATAAACCAGCGATGTGTTTACAGTATCAGAAGTCTTTCATATGACTGAGATACCCAATGTGAACTGGAAATAAATTCAGTACACTATAAGGCAGAGATAAAATACAATGAAGTGCAATCCCAATTGACATTGGGAAACTAATACATAGTCCAGCACTGAAAAACAACGTGCAAATAACTTGGGGCAACACACATGAAGAGGACAGATCAATGCCTTCAAAACAGAATATAGATATACATAATAAAGCAATGCATTCACTTTTCACAGAAACGTTCTGTGAATGCATGCAATTAAGAAACCTGTCACTGACAGCCTTTGTTATTTTCAGCTCTGCCAAGGAAGTTACACACGTCGCCTCATATCTCCTTTGTAAAGTTATTTGAATCATAATGATGTGCTTCTTCCTTCTCACAGCCTCTGCAAGCAACAGATGAAAAATTGGGTGAGAGCAGCACAGGAAACATCATGTTGGATCAGAAGGTGTTTGTTACTGCCAGTTCTTCCAGTAATAGTAATAAGGAAGTGTGAGGCACACACCAGATTCATACATGGTAGAGAGATCAACTTTATTGACACACCCGGATTCTTTGACACTGATGTCCTTGAAGAGGAGGTAAAAAAAAAGAAGAGATACTGAAATGTTACGTTGATAGATTGCATCACGGAGGACACTCCAGGGCCACATGCATTTACTCATTGTGCTCAAAGTGGACAGGTTCACCACTAGACAGTTGAAAAACAAGACAAAGGAAAGAAACATGTTTCAGAAGAGGCTCCTTATTCTTAAAAAAACAAACTAATTTGTAATGTAATTTAGTCTTCAACCAAGACAATATTTTCTGCGATGTCGTTTCAAAATCACTCCAGGTGCCCAGAAACAACACACTTGCATCTATCAGGGCCACTTCAGGGACTCTTGTATTCTGTTATCGGGTCACCTGCCCTTCGTTATGGATCGGCCACAGGCAATTCTTATGAAGGTCTCACTGCAGTGAGCCGTTAGATGTGACTTCAGATCACTGTGCTGTGATCAACCCTATTCTGACACTGCAGAGGGAACTGATGTTTCCTGTTTCCCACTGACCAGGATGAGACTTTCTTCCTCCCCTTCCTTCTTCATGGGCTTATGATGTCTCCAGTCAAATGACTAAATAGTAATGAGATAACTTTGTATCGTGTATCTTGTAACTCTATCACGCATATATGTAAACTGGTACCATCCCAGTAAGTACCCAGATAGGCCATGTGCATCTATGGGAAATGTAGTTTGGGTCAAAGGACTCCATTCTTGTAACAAAAATTAGTAAAATATTTTAGATGATTTCAAATATATGCAGACATCCAATAGACTATATAATGCACCCATCCCCTTTTAGAAGTACTCCCATCATAGGGTGAACATGGAGGACACACACCTCCATTAACATCCTGGCAGGCTAGTCTTGATTAAAAACTGCTGTATGCAGCAATGAGCAGTGCATACGCAGCCACAAGGAGGGAGTTGAACATTATAGTGGTAAATAAACAGGTGAGAACATCAACTCCAGTCTGACCACCGTATGCAAACAACCCCCAGTATAAAGACAATATTTTCAGTTTGAGGTTTTTGTTTATTTATTTGTGTGCAAGTTATATGGAGGCTATAACGGCTTGAAAAGGCGAGTAAGCTTGCGCAAACCAAAAAAGTGAGCAAACTGAGGTTAGATGAGTTCACCCTCCATTGTGTCAGAAGAGGTGAATTAATTAGCTATTGTCAATATAGCTGCAATATTGAATAGAGGGAGCAAATTAATTCACCTCTTGATGGAGGGTGCGGCCCTCCATCTATTCAATCTTTAACTGTTCTGAGTCAACCAGCACCAGCACTATGCATTTTCATTAACTATTATAGGTGCAATGCCCATAAAACACACTGGCTATGTGATGGTGCATTCTTAAGAATTTAAGAAAAGAAAGACACTCCTGGATTAACAGTATATATATGGCAGATATAACCACCATAATGATTGGGTCTACAGTGGGCAGACGATAACTGGCAGCAAAGTTACGCTCCTGCATCGCCTTGAAACCACACTGGTCAGACACAATAATAAAAAATGACTTTAAAAAGGGCAGATTAGGATTCATAGTTTATTAAAAGTCTACATGGTTAACTCTAAATGGGTATAAAAAATAAAAATAAAATAAAAAAACAGTTGAAATCAATGCAAAATTCCTAAGCAATTGTGAGTGTACAATATATGGTCCAGTGTACTCTACTCATTTCAAGTTTATTACAAAACAGCATTCTTTACCCCTGAACGCAACTCAGAATCATGAGTATTTTTCAGAATAGAATGGTGAACATATCGCCTTTTGCCTTGCTATCGCTACCTGCCTTTTGAAAAACCTCAGAGTATAGAAGGAAACTGAATTTTCCAAATCTCCAGAGTGGCCCAGCCACCATGAGGTCCATTTACAAATCAGATAATAAATACAGGCATCCAAATGGGCTAAAACAAGCAAATATTTTGAAAATATTCTCCTCATGCATACACACAAGCATACATCGGACTGAGATTATGAGCTTTCTAAACCCTCTTATCTACTCTATACAGTGCAACAGTATGGCAGCCAATGGACAGCAGTGCTTTCATAAAAAAGAAAAGAAAGGGAAATATATACAACGGAAAAGCAGTAGTTTCATCTTTTGGTCCTGTGTCCATTACAGACAGAACTGCTTTTGAAAATGCTTCCTCATATCAACAACAGTAGTTTCCACAAGCTTCTTTGATGGTCTGTAGGGGGAAATAAGTGAAACATGTGTTAGGATCTCAACAGCTTGTCTCACTGCTAGTGGCTATTCACCCCCTCATCTAGAGTTTCTTACTGGAGCTCTTTTTAAGGGGTGAGGTCTCAGTGGGCTTAGATGCATGATCCGTGCACTGCCTGCTGCTGTTGCGATCACCTGTTACGACATAGCCTAGGTTGCAGTCATGTCTGGGTTGTGCAGTCATGGCTCTTATTGAGGGAATAGCTCAAACATTAGAACTGTAAAGACCTCCAATGTTTATATCCTTTTTGACCAATTACATTAACGAGTAAAAGCTGGGGCCGGGGTGAGAAATTACAGGAAATGACTTGCTTTCTTCAACATGGAACTTCCACAGACTGCTTATCAAACTGTTCGCCAAGCATGCAGTCTTTGTTCAATGGAATATTTTTGCACTTAAAAAGCCCTTTTCAAACATAGAACCCGTAAAATTGCCGTGTTCACTTTTACGGCAGTGCTGGCGGTTCCCCCTATTCACACCATTAGCTACTATCCGTGAACTTTCCGTGGAGAATGAAAAAATTGGGATGTGGATTCAAAGAATATTAGAGGGATTAAAGGGTCAATTATACTTCTGCATCGAAGATACGCCATACCTACGACATAGGTGTCTACAACGGTGCAAGCATTTATAGTTCTGCATTGGTTATTCTGCGTTACACCACCAAACGCTAGATGGAAGTGGCGTGTTTTGTTAACGCAGAAGTAGTAGTGTTTACATTCTCTGAAACTCACATTCCGGTAATCTTTATAATTCGGATATGAGGTGTCCTACAAAATAATATATTTGCAAACCTCCTCAGCTAGTCTCTCTTCGATCTGCTCCATTGTCTTCACTATCGGTGGACATCAACCGGGCAACGGGTAGGAGGAAATACGAAGCGGGCCAATCACAGTTCCTTGCGGTCTGACGTCACCCTATGTACAGATACATTTTTGGAGCGGTGCACCTAACCTATGGCGGCAGACTCTGCGACCTACGGCGTAGCTTCGATGCATAAGTACAATGCTTTTTTTTTGCAGTATCTCTCACCTTGTTATAACTGAGAACCTTCAGAGCCTCCATGTACATAGCCACCTTTAGATTTCATCTGGGCCTGAACAAGGTCCACCTACAAACACATGGTTACACATTTTTGCACAAATAGTTGAATGAAAATGTGTATTTGATGTATTCTGTTGGCTATGTATTCTGAGGAGAAGCGTAACACTTACTGATGACAATCCCAGGCCCATGTCCCCCGAGCCTACATGTGTGGTGTGAACAAAGTTTGTTGGCTCCCCGATCATGGAGCGATCTATTCGTCGCCGTCGTTTCTGAAAAGGAATAAAATATACGTTTTTGTTTGTTTTTCACCATCTTTCTCAAATATCTATTAGTAATGTCACTGATTATAGTCGATGGAGCAGAAGTAAACAACAAGCTGAGAGAAATGCTATCCATCAGTCTCCTGTTAGCTTCTGAAACACTGAACACAATGTGCAGATGCGATGGGAGTTGAAATGAGACATGGGTTGACTTGACACTCATGATCGTCTTTTGCCTGTATGTCACTGAATGTCTTGTCATCTGCTAGGATGTAGAATGGCTGGCCACATACAGGCTGGTTGGTTGTCAGTCACAATAAGCCTTACTGATTGTAAATATGAGAAACATGGTTGCAGACAGTGTGGACCCCCCCTGCATTTTTGCTACATCTATAGTTTAGTGCAGAGGGGATGCATTCTATATTTTGTGTTCTCGAGTAGGATACAACCACAGTCTTTTATCAAGTAATTTCTATGAACATACGGAATATTTAAGATTTGCACAGTTTGATTCCAACAAAAGATTTTCCCTAGCTTGCCATTCGGTTTTTTGGGCCAGGGCTCTGCATAACATTAGAATAAGTTGTTGTTGTTGAATACATTGTTTCCATCTGAAACACCTTTCCCTGATTCCCACTTTTAAAAAGGCAGCCACACTTGCAATTAGTTTTCCAGTTAAATTCATACTCACAGGTTGCGGCTGCTCTGCAATGCAGCAGCTGAAACACACCCAGAACTCAGTCATTCTGAGGCTAACAAAGGGACCACGGCAGCTTCCTCTCTCAGTTCACTTGTCTCTCTCAGGCTGTGTCTTCCTGTTCAGTGTTACCAATGCCACAAACCCACGCCGGAAGCTGATGACAGACAAACACTGGTTTCTCAGGGGCAAACAGTCGACACAATGGCAACCGTCCTCCAGACCTTGGGCAACACACTCCTGTGGACATGAACAAGTTGAAAAAATAAAAAGGCCAAACATTTGTTTTTCTCTTGTGAACATTGACACATTCTGTATGTCAAGTTAGCCGTTATGGTCAACATTAGCCATTATGTCAATGGCTTATTTTTCTTGTCAAACAATCGTAGATTTTGATAAGCAACCTGTGGGCAACTGCTTCCAATGCTAGGTTGATACCTACCATAGAATTAAACTGAATAGTAATGAAATGCAACATACTCAATTTGATGCTGGTTGATTTTGTAACCAAATTGTTGCCTAGCGTGCCACTGTCTTAGCTTTTGCAGGCTCTTACTGCAGCAAGACCCACAGCTAATGAGAAACCATCTAGAGAAGGAACATTGGTGTACATACAGCTCTACCTCTGAAACATTCTCCCATGGTTGTTTTGTTATCTAGCTAAAAGTAAATGTACATATTATTAGTGTGCCTGCTGGGAGACAATTTCCCATGTTATTCTACAAGTTAGTTTACTTTTGTCTTTCACAACTGCTTGGCAGCTGGATCATAATAATCACCATGATTCATTCTATCATGTCTGATATGACATGCTATTAAATACTTTTCATGAATTCTGACAATACTTCCATGGCACAGCAATAGGTTAAATACCGTAAATTACTGGGATAACTGTAATTAAAAGTGTTAAACAAATGCAAGTCTCTGTGTGCTTTGAAATATTGCCGGAATGTACCCAGCCTTTAAAATGATATTTCACCACCAGGGTCCGAAATTAACAGCCGCTAAGCGACAAATGCGGGTAGATTTTTCATTTGGCGTGTACATTTCATAAGCCACCCGACACTTTGGCGGGTGGCTTTTGCTTGTGGTGAAACTAAATGAATGTTTCAATACTACTGTTGTGTGTTGATTATAAATTAATACAGCCCGTTATATACGTTCACAACTGAATTCCAATCTTCAGACGCAAGCCGGTGCGGCAAAAGTAGACCAGGCGCGTAACGTTATATCTAGCGGAGCGGAGGAGAGGAGAGCCGCACTGTTACCTCCTCCAGATCTGGCGAGTGTGGTAACATCTAACAACTTTGTCTATCATCCGGTTAGTGTCTGGCTATCAGGAGTCAAAACCACTGGATTGTCCGGCTTCATTAACGTTAGCTCTACCGACCGCGACCGCTAAACACAGACTTTCTCTGCATGTAGAAAAACACGGGAAACCATAGCTGCTCTCTCACTACCCGGAATGCAACGCTCTTAAAGCAACACGCCCAATTTCCAGCACTGTTTCACTGTCCTATACTCTTATTATCACTACAAATCTTTTTCACAAACTGCTCTGACCACTGTTGTTATTCACTACCATAACGTGTTATTATGCAGATTACATGTATGTATGATACGCGACACAAAAACACTGTGTATGTACAGTACCAGTCAAAAGTTTGGAAACACCTGCTTAAAAACTAATTTTTCATGATTACAAATGCTTTAAACTGTATAAACGTGTCTATAAACACTAAATATTTAATATCATATGTGTGCTTATATAAGCAGTTAATCATAAGTGAAGTGCATTCAAATGTTTTTTTGGTACTGCATGTGGTGACATTTATGTAGGATTAGATGCCATGCATTTTTAAATATGTCTTAGGTCTTTATTTTTTTTTAGATATGAAAAATTCTACAGGTCCTGGATCATCCGTTAAGATAGATGTCACCATGAACTCCAGTACGTACCAAAATAGTTAAATAACAAAATAATGCACCACCCCCCTCCAAGTGAGCGTACAAGATTTCAATTTTCAGTTAAAAATGAAACTTTTGAATATAGTTCACTTATAATGATCTGCTTATATAAGTCCACATATCATATAATGAAATAGAAAGTGTCTATAAGACAAGTTTATACAGTGCAAAGCATTTTTAATCATGAAAAAACTGGTTTAAGCAGGTGTTTCCAAACGTTTGACCGGTACTGTACATTTCATTTTTGGCTGGTAAAAGAAAAGTTTGGCGGGTACAATTTTTCATCTACCAGACATTTGGCTGGTGAGCTAAAAAGTTTATTTCTGACCCTGTTCACCACAGAATGATGTTTGTAGCCCTCATCATTTATGTTTTCCCGAGCAGTCACCTACTACAAACACTGGTTGTCCTGGTAATCAATAGTGCTAATACTTCTGAACTTTTAATTGTATTCCAGTCATTTAGAATGGTAAATGATAAAGCCTTTGATTCCATGGTCATTGCTTTGTTCTCAGCTTACTTGTATTAACACATATCCTTGATCAGGTATCCTCACTAACAAATAATGCTCAGTGGAGATGAAGGAAACGATCACTGATTTTACTCACCAAAAGTGACAGACAAAAGAGCACAGGACAGAATTTTAGGGGCATTATCTATCTATTTTGACATCTAATGTTGCACCATTTTCATCTTTTTAGGTTACAAATAAAGAAAGAAACTGCGTAGGCTATCAAAATGGTGATACAGTATAACCATTTTGACAATAGACATGTTAAGATGAAGAGTACTACTGGGAAGGCACACACACAAGAAGTGCAACAGGAAGAATCAAGGTGAAGGGGCTATGTTTGGAGAAAATGAAATTAATATGTAATAGTTAGGTTATAAGGAACAGATACAGTAGGTTGAGACACGGAAGAGCTGATCACTGGCTAAACGTTTAGCATTTTTAGGTTTGTAAAAAGGATGAAAAATCTATGGCTGTATATGGAATTAAATGACATTTATGCTATGCGATGTAAGGCATTCCAAGGTCACATTACTTCTTCTTTTTTTTAAAGAGTAGGACCAAATACACCTGAATCAAAAATGTTGATGGGTCATACTGGATAATATAAAAAGCTCTGTGGAAATTAGCTTGGCAACATCAGAAGAACAGAGATGTCATTTTCTTCCCCGGTCATCTTGGCATTCAGATAGGAGGTGACAGGAGAATCAAATGTTTGGCCAAAGGCAAAGAGCTCGCCGACACCGACGATTTCGTGATTTGTAACTGGTAATTTAACTACATTACATAACTACATATCACTGACATAACACTCCACCATTCATCAAAATGAGGACGGTGGATCATAGAATTAGAAGTGATAGAATGAAGTGAAAGTACTTAATGTTGGTCTGAATATATAAATATATAAAAATGCATGGCATCTAATCCTACATAAATGTCACCACATATGTTTGTGTGTAGTGTGGTGCATGGTGTGATGGGCGGCAGTGGCTCAGGAGGTGGAGTTCCTGCCCCGCAACTGCAAGGTCGGCGGTTCGAGTCCAGCTCCTCCCGGGAAAAAATCTGTCGTAGTGTCCTTGAGCAAGACACCTAACCCCGAATTGCTCCCGTTGAGCAGGTTGGTACCTTGCATGGCTGCACCGCCAACGGTATGACATGTAAGTCGCTTTGGATAAAAGCGTCTCCTAAATGCTGTAATGTAATGAATGCTTGTTGAAATGCGAAGAGGATCTACCCTGGGTTTGATGTAACGTTATAGGATTACACCAATATCGGTATTTACAAACATACGCACGTTACGTAACTTTACACCACTACCGCAAATACATTTTTTGCATTAATTTGTACTGCATATTTATTATAATTTTAAAGACAGTTCAGACTAGTTTAAAACAACAGGGCCGTTGACTGCAAAGAACTAACGTTAGCGTTAACAACTGCTAGCGATGATAGCTAATGTTTGCTAGCTAGTGGCAGAAAATTTGGGTTTTTAAGACTGACAGGTAACGTTAGCTAGCTAGCTCGTTTTCCAAGGTGTATTTGAACGTTAGCAATAACCACATGCTGAAATAATTACAGGTACGAGCATGTAACTGGTTACAAGCTAAACTGTTAGCTTGTTTTATTTCTAATTAAATCAAACTTACCAGATGGTGGTTGACTTACCGAAGTAAAAGCTACGGTCGACTGGAAGCTAAAGAACGCTTCTGCCAAAGACCAGGAACTGCGCTTGGTGATTACGTCAATCGTTTTCCGGCTCAAAGCGTGACAACATCCGTATTGACCCACGTTTCTACAGCAGAGAAAGTTAGTCACATTAGAGTTGCCGTCTAACTACTCGGGATGAGGCCATTAACAGACGAGGAGACGAAAACGATGTTCGAGAAACTCTCCAAATAGTGAGTGAACCTGGACGATATTTAGACATCTTGCCTTTCAAGTTGTACAAAAGTCGACCAAAACAAGCTAGCCTTACCTTGCTTGTTAGCCCGTCTGTGATCCATGTCTTTTCCCCACAACAGCATTGGTGAAAACATCAAACTCCTCGTGGATCGACCTGACGGTACCTACTGTTTCAGGCTTCACAATGACCGCGTGTACTACATGAGGTAAGATCGATTATTACCGCCACTGCTCAAAGGCAGCAGTAGCAGCAAGTGGAGCATTTCAAGGACCAGTGTCATTTGCATTTGTCTCCACTGTGTGTGTCTTTATACCTACAGTGAGAAAATTCTTAAGTTGGCTACAAACATTTCCCGCGACAAGCTCGTGTCTGTGGGCACCTGTTTTGGAAAGTTCACAAAGACTCAGAAGTTCCGCCTGCACATCACAGCTCTGGATTTCCTGGCGCCCTATGCGAAGGTAACTAAAATGCTGTACTGGACCTCTAAACGCATCTAATGAACAGGCCACAGAATGATACAGGAGAGGTGGGAGTATCAGGGGGTCACATCTCAGCTTCAGATTGTCAATGGCACATATTTCAAATGTAATAAATTGGCTTGCAAAGTTACACTGCATGCCAAACTTTCCTATAGGCCCACTTGTTGATACATTCATGTTCAAAAAACTTAAAGCTTCATGTAACCTCTTCAGTTCAAGGTGTGGGTGAAACCTGGATCAGAGCAGTCCTTCCTTTACGGGAACCATGTGCTGAAAGCCGGGCTTGGGAGAATCACGGAGAACACTATGCAGTACCAGGGAGTTGTGGTCTACTCAATGGCAGATGTGCCCCTGGTAAGTCCCGGAGCACAGCGCTCTACATTACAGCATTTAGGAGACGCTTTTATCCAAAGCGACTTATACATTACAGCTCTACCGGGGCTAGGGGTTCGATTCCCACTGGGAAACATGTATACATGGCACAATAACATGCTTCATGTAAGTGTCCACAAAACCACGTTACATGAGCTGTAGCACAACCTTTAGGGCTCAACAGTGGTATTTTTCACCAAAAATATAACTAACTTGTCCCTGAATTGTATGTGCCCATACAGAATTCCAAGTTTCCTTTAGGTTTTATAGGTTGCATCAGTTTATTTTTACAATCATGTCCTCGGGAGTTAAAATGGGGAAGAAAAATTGCTCAATGATCCTGATGCGTTTTTTCTCTCAGGGCTTTGGAGTGGCAGCAAAGTCTACCCAGGAGTGCCGGCGAGTGGACCCCATGACCATCGTCGTGTTCCATCAGGCAGATATAGGAGAGTTCATCAGGAATGAGGATACATTAACATAGACTGGGTGTATCACCAACTGGACTGTCAACCACATTTTCTTTACCCTTGCTCATAAACACCCCATTTCACACGGTTTTATTCATGCCTTTCTTTTGTAAATGTCGTCTTTGAAAATAAATCCACATTATCCTTGTATTTCTGATTTAGGAGCTTGCTATATTGGACTACAGTCACAATGCATATTAAGGCAAGATTGTAGTGTGTGAACCTTAACTTTGCAACAGACATTGCTATCCTGCAAAACTCAAGTTAGAAAAACTCATGAACTGAAATTGGTTGTTTCTTGCGACACGTTACATTTGTCTCTACATTGAGCATCAGAGCAGGTCAGACATTTCCATTTCTAAATGCAAAGCTACACTTAATATCAATGGCAGAACACTAATAACAAGAGTTGTCGTAAAATGGATCAATGTATTAATCTCATCCTCAGCATATATGCTCATTTTCAAGCACTAATCCAAACTGAATTGTTGAAATTCTTGCAACTGAAAAATAGTTAGAACTACCATTTGACACGGTAAACAAATAATGTATCTTGCAATCTCTACATTACATAAAGTTAAAATAATGTTTAATGGTAATACCGCTTGATTTTAGAATAAATGTTATACCTCATGTCCTGGATGTCAAACATGTATAAAAAACAAACATGATGCCCAACTCTTCAATTGAGTGGTATTCCCTTGAGGAACCAAGAAACAAATGTGGAGGGGAAAAGTTTCATTTTTCAGAGTCGCTCTCCTGTCAGACCAAATTTAGCTTCTTCAAGGTCCTCCATCTGTCCTTAAGGTTGACATTTGTTCGGTCCTTGAAGGAATAGTATGCCTGGATTTGTGACCATTTTCCTTCACCAAACTTGTAAACTGCTTTTTTCAACATGTTTGTCTCTTCTTCACTCCACGCCTGCAACATAATGGGCACAAGAGATGGTTATTCAGCTTTTTGTTGCTGTACAAGTCCAATGCAATGACTAATGGGAATACCACAATACAATCATTGCAGGGGTAGCAAATTCAATAAGGAATAACATTTATAAACTTAGTGATCAGATATTTAGTTGAATGGAAATGTAGTACTCTTCAACAATTTTCAATAAATATGAGTAATATCACAAGGCTCGCCAGAGCACAACCGAAGGCACTCATACTGGCTAATATATAGGGTACGGTAAAAAAAGTAATTTCAAAATCCAGTTTTTCTAGGCTGCATCTTAACTACTTGAAAATGTTGCCCAGTTTTCAAGATGATGTATGCTAGTAGTGACTACTTGATGTTTATTCATAGGAGTATCAGGACTAAACTCATTTTTCTGCAATTCCAAATTCTTTATTTTCTACAGTAAGATTTTACACACCCATGTAGGACAATTGTAAGAAAAAAGGCTAGTCTGCTTACCCTCTTCTTACAACCTGAATTTGAAATGCTGCTGCTGTTGACTGCCTCCATGCATTGATTAGGAAAAATAAAAAGGACATGTTAGTGTATGAACAGGATTTATACAACTAGAATTTATACAACTGATTTAATATTACCATTTTTCGTATTGGAGCTGAATAGTGATTCTTCATCGCTCCACATATCCTTAGTTTCCTTTGCATTGTTGAATAGCAGTTTCCTGTGAACAAGAACAAGCAGGTTTTCAAGTTTCATGTTTTGTGAACCAATCCATAACAGGTAGTTGATAAATCACTGCACAAATAAGTAAGGTACGCTGCAACTCACTCACTCACCGTTAGCATGTCTGAACCCTAGTGGTCGTTAGAAGGCATGGGAATGTCTACAGACAACACATTGAGCAGGATCATTCACTGGCCTCTGCAATACTGCTGAACTGTGTATGCTGCTTCGCATCCATTACACTGTTTCCCAGTCAGGGATTAAGCCTTGTCCTAGACTATGACAAAATTCTATGGAGATATCCATTGAAAAACATCCTTAGTCTAAGACTAGGCTCAATCCCTGTCTGGGAAACCAGCCCCATGTGTCCTTGTTTAGTCTACCAATTAAATCACACACACACTTTTGGCAAATAACCATTAAAATGTGGTACTTTCACCCACTCCCAGAGGAAGAAGTGAAAGAAAAACAAAAGACTAGTGTGTGAACTTCCAGTTCATGAGAACATGCACTAATCAAAAAGACAAAAACAGATTTGTGTTCTAGACCAGTGTTTTTCAACCACTGTGCGATATGTGTGAGATATTGTCTGGTGTGCCATGGGAAATTATCCAATTTCACCTAATTGGTCGAATTTGTTTTGTGTGAAAACGAATTAATTATCCGCAAATAATGTGCCGTTGTCGAGTGTCAGTGCTGTCTAGTGATCGGCAGAGTAACCATGTAATACTCTTCCATATCAGTAGGTGGCAGCAGGTAGCCAATTGCTTTGTACTTTGAGACAAGAGAATTAGTGATGCGTCAGGTGGCGGTGACAGTGGCATTGTGGCTAGCGAGACTATACGGTGACAGTGATGGAGCTGCAGCCATGGTCAGGCGCACCAAAGGCTTTGTAAACAGAGTGAAGGAAAGAAACCCAGATGTGATATTTACGCACTGTTTTTTACACCGTGAGGCCCTCGTTGCAAAGACTTTACCAGCAGACCTAGTTCCTGTGTTGGATGATGTTGTGCGCATGGTAAACTTTGTAAAGTCACGACCTGTGAAAAGTCACATATTTGCATCTTTGTGTGAGGAAATGCATAAAGCCTTGCTGTTTCATACGGAGGTCCGGTGGTTGTCGCGCGGCAAGGTCTTGGTCCATGTGTATGAGTTGCGGGAGGAACTTAAAGTGTTTCTGACAAATGAGAGGTCCGATTACGCAAAGCTGCTTGCAAGTGATGAGTGGTGTGCAAGGCTGGCATACCTGGCAGATATTTTTCATCATCTGAATGAACTGAACACACGAATGCAAGGCCGAAATGAAAACCTGCTTACGAGTACAGATAAAATAAATGGATTCCGTTCAAAGGTGCAACTCTGGCAACAACATGTGGAAAGTGGCAATCTTGAAATGTTCACACTCACCAAGCAATGTCAAGATGTTAACACTGCTGCATTGTGTGAGATAATAGTTAAACATTTAAAAACTCTT
>OMOT01090473.1:0-15422 GCA_900312575.1 Acanthochaenus luetkenii | reverse complement strand
GGTATTTACTTTATCCAATGTGCCTGTATCATAATCATAATCATTGTCACACACACATGCACAGAGCACCGCACACACCTAGTGACATTTATTCTCTGCATTTAACCCATCATGGATCCCGCCCGGATACACACAAGTAATTGCACAACACACACATGCTAGGGGGGCCGGAGCAGAGGGCTGCCATTATGGCACCCGGGGAGCAATTTTGGGGTTAGGTGTCTTGCTCAAGGACACTACGACAGATTTATCCCCGGGAGGAGCTGGACTCGAACCGCCGACCTTGCGGTTGCGGGACGGGAGCTCTACCTCCTGAGCTACTGCCGCCCCATGATGTTACAGCATTAATAGCAACAGTAATTGGCCATGTTTTTTGTTGTTGTTGCTGTCACTCCGCTGCTTACACATGGTTTCTTTTTTAACCATGAGCTGATCTGCCCCTTGTAATTTAACATTTAGATAAATGGTAAATAAATGGTAAATGGACTGCATTTTATATAGCGCATTTTACGCCCAAAGTGCTTTACAATTAGCCTCACGTTCACCCATTCACACACACATTCATACACCGTTGGCGGAGACTGCCATGCAAGGCGCCAACCTGCTCAACGGGAGCAATTGGGATTAGGTGTCTTACTCAAGGACACAAGGAGGAGCTGGACCCCCTGGACTCTAACCTTCAAACATGTGGTTGTTGGGTGGGCACTCTACCTCCTGAGCTACTGCCAAGATCCGAGAGATGGTCTGTAATGTCCACCATGAATGCCACTTGTGATAACTGAGCTCGGTCACAGGTTTCCTTTTCATCTCGAGTTAGAAAAATCTTGACAGCATTTTCGGTCTCCTTAGCCACCGCAAAGTAGTAAACCAAATCCCCATAGTCCGCCTCCAGGATTTTCAGAAGATCCTTGAACTGGTGGCTGTTGACTCCTCAGCTTTTGATGAAGTTGATGCATGAAACAACGGTTGTCAGGAAGTTTTTCAGCCGTAGTGACTGTGAACACAGGTTCTCTAGGTAAATAATACAGATTGCTTGGATCAAGATGGAATACGCACCATTTCTTTTTTTATAAGGGCTACTAACCCCTTGTGAGACCCCAACATCGCAGGGGCACCATCAGTTGTCACGCCACTGAGTTTCTCCAGTGACAAATCGAATGTTTGCATTGATGTTAACAGTTTCTCCAAAATATCTACGCCCTTGGTAGTGTCACGCATGGCCACTAATGAAAGCAACTCTTCTCGGGTATCAAAGTTAGTTGTAACCCCACGTACAAAAATAGCTTTTTGTCTAGTGTTGGTTATGTCTGTAGTTTCGTCCAAAGCAATTGAGTAAAACTCAAACAGACTGTTTCAGAGATTTCTTAACATCGCGCGCTATGTCACCGATATGATCTGACACAGTCCTGCGAAATAAGCTAATGCTCTCGAATAACTTCAGCTTTTCTGGTGCTAGTAACGCTACAGTTACAAACTAGACATAATTACCCATATCAATTTATCATATCAATATATTTCCATTTCTGCTTGTGTATATCAAGGCATTGTGCTTGATTTCACACTTTTGAATGTGTGGCTAAAACGCAACTAAAACGGAACCAGTATTGACACAAACTGAGGACGCGTGCTGCTCGTGCTGCTGACCAGTGTAGACTTGGTGTACGTTTTACACTGGACAATGCTTCAATTACTGTTGCTTTCTTTGTTTGAGTTTAGTGCAGACACAATAAACTTTCTCTATGTGTGAGAGAAACAGAGACAATGTTTGTGTGACGTTTGTGTCTGACTGTGTTTGCATGTGTGTATGTCATTCATCTTTTTAGTCCTTTGGTCACAGAGTATGCACTTGCAGAATTTAACAGCAGCATTTCTAAGACAGCATCTGTGCGTGTGTGTGTGTGAGCATGTGGCATCTAATTTTCCTAGAGTATGCTGTAATCACAGACAGGCTTATTGGGCATGAACACACACACACACAGCATTTATAAGTTTTTTAAGATAACATTGAAGACTTGTATGTCCCTTCTGCTTCATTAAATGTAAATAATATATTAAGATTACTTTATTGTCACACACATGCACAGAGCACCGCACACATAGTGAAATTATTTATCTGCATTTAACCCATCATGGATCCCCCCCAGATACACACAAGTGATTGCACAAACACACACATGCTAGGGGGGCCAGAGTAGAGGGCAGCCATGTACAGCGCCCGAGGAGCAATTTGGGGTTAGGTGTCTTGCTCAAGGACACTACGACAGATTTATTCCCGGGAGGAGCTGGCTTTTGAATGGTTTGCATAACTAAATGTTCTGAACTGTTTTCCATGTGATAGTGATGATTATGTACTATGCACTTATTTGTGTTCATGTGTGAGTGTGTGTGTGTATATGTGCCATTGTGTCATCCCCTACCTTATCCAGGTAAGTGTAGCTCCAGGTCTTTCCATCAGCGAAGACTCTGGAAACAATTCTCCCCTGACTGTCATACTCCCACTTCTCTATGGTTGGACCCCTCTGTAGGCCTGTCACCTGCCCCGTACTACACACAGACACACACACACACACAAACACAGATATCAGTCTCTGTGGAAGACATCTGGACAAAGCAAAACACAGGCATTAATAATATATGGCACTGCATGTCGAAATATGTGTGTGTGTGCGTGTGTTTGCATGTGTCTGTACCCATACATGTGTGCATGGATAGCACACATGCGGATGAGTGGATGTGTGCATTTGACAATTCTAGTAGAATTACAATATTGGTTGTGTATGTGAGGCTGGATTTACACAGGATCAGATTTTGAAGCCTTTGTTGTGGTTTGTGTGAACTTCTAAGGGCTGTTCAAATGGGGACAATCTGATTCTAAGTTAATTCTCCCTGTATTAAGAGCCATGAGAAAACCACACGAATGGTGCAAGTTAAAGCTGCACGGGAAATATTTTACTTCTCAGCCTAAATCAGACAGTGGGGCTGCAACAGAGAATAGCGTCCCATCCCCACTTATTGAGAAAAAAACTGTTCTTAACCAACTAGGTGGGAAAACACTCTAAAATCCTAAAAACCCAGGTTCAAAAGGGCTCACCTAGAATATGTCAAGTTAACGGACAGTAGCTTGCTGCTGGGAACCCATAGCGTAGGATGGCCTTGGGTGTCATAAATAATCTTCAGCAGGAACTTCCTGTGGTCATCATAAATCTTCTCTGTTCGCAGCGTACGATCATAATCCACAGACAACAGGTTCCTACCATTCACCTGGCGGGGGTAAAGACAAGAAAATAAACAATAAATAAGCAAAACTCATCATTAAGAAACTCATTTGATCACTATAAATCTTCCGTCAATTTGAACATGAAATGCTTGATAATTGCAAGGGATCCCTGCAATGTTCCCTTCCATGTCCAAAAAACTAAAATATGTTTGATAAGGGTGAAGTACGCACTTTGCTTAAAAACAGAAATGTAAAAGCTCAAAAGACCATTCAGAGATCCACAAAGGCAATCTACAATTCATCAATGGAGCAGTGTTGATCTTTCAATGGCAAAAATGTGATGCCATTCAGTTCTTTCTTAATTCTTTGTTTCTGCGGCACGGTGGCGCAGTGGTTAGCACTGTCGCCTCACAGCAAGAAGGTCCTGGGTTCAAATCTCGCCTGGCCCTTTCTGTGTGGAGTTTGCGGAGTTTGCATGTTCTCCCCGTGTTCGCGTGGGTTTCCTCCGGGTGCTCCGGTTTCGTCCCACAGTCAAAGACATGCAAATATATGTGTTTGTGTGTGATGTAGTATATGATGTGATGTAAAGCCCTTTGAGACATGCTTGTATAAAAGGGCTATATAAATAAAGATTGATTGATTGGTTCTGCAAAGTTGCCCAGTTTACCAACTTTAGGAGAAACTTGTTAATTTTGATGTGTTAATTGAACAGATCTTGTGCTTAAACAAATAACAAACTATACAAATACATGTATATTAACAGAAAGTCACTCGGGACTTCCCAATTATATGGGTCCAAATCCCAGCTCAGGCTGTTCTCTCATACATTTATCTCTGCTGTCTATCTATCCAAAATAAAATATAAGAATACTTCATGATGAAGGTTTATCCACTCTGCTTAATAAACAAACTATCAAACAAACAATGAAAAACCCCAGTCGTTAAATTATTGTTAATAACTGGCTGGTCCATTACAACATTTTGATCCTTGGCCAGTGAACTAAAACAAACGTCTGATCTGAGGCACGTAAAACACTGTAGCCTCTCAGAGTCAGGTAGCTGCTATTTATCGCTTTCTAAACGATGTGCTGTTTGTTCAAACCCCAATTTGCAAAGACAGATAGCCCAGATCCAGTACTACATTCACCTAAAGGATCCTTGAGCCAAGGGGCACCACTGTGAATTAGCCAATCAATATTCTACAGACTTGTTTTATTAAAGAGAGAGACTTGCTGGAAACATTCAAAAGTCATTTTCCTCAATTTTTTTCAGCTGCTTGTTCATTTGAAAATTAGCAACAATTGAATGCAGTAAGGTGAAGCGAAAGCAGGTGGAGAAAGAGGATATTGGGACAGTGGCGAAATGAAGAAAAATTGCTCATAGCCAGTTGGTAGGAAAACCCAAGAACATTGGGATGACAGCCAATAGCCATGCAGTCTGTCATCTCATGTCAGGGGAAGCCAATTATTTAGCAGATTGGCAGTGACCCACGTAATGTAAATGCTGATCCAATCAAACTGTGACCTTGGCTTCCATCTATTCCACATCATTAAACAGGCCAAATAGGACTCTCTACGATACTCCTTTCCTTTCCTTTCGAAGGATCGGAAACTGATACTATACAGTATATAGCATTAGTTTGGAAAAATCTGAATTGTTCTGGGGCGTATTTACACCTGTAAATGTGGCCTGATGCAATATCTCGACCCAATCTAGAAACTTGTATTTCTGCACAGGTAGAAGTAAAGCCTTGTCCCACACACTGGAATCAATGTGGGAGAGAGGCAGATCAGAATGGGCTAGCATTCATTAATGGACTGATAGATGGCTTTCTATTCAAACCTAGAGGCACATTTTGGTTCAAAAACATATAAATGACAGTAGTCTGCCTCATGAGGTATATAAATAGGCTTTAGGTTAATATATTGTACCTTCTTTAACAGAAACGTTATGAATATGGGCCATTCTGGGACAGATTTCAAAGACTCTGACCATCTGAATATCTTCTGCTTGCATACTTTTATGTTCCCAATGGAATGAAACCAAATGCTGACAAGGCACTTCAGAAAATGATTGAATTTACTTAAATTGAATTCAACCTAATTGTTTGGGACTTGTTTGGTGGCGTTCAGGGGCGGTCCCACTCTTCAATTCCACTGCGGTACAAATAAATTGTCAACCACGTTCAATGAAAAGTTGTGAATTTTTTTACATCTGTAGTAAACGTTTTTTTTTTTTTAACAATCTTACAATAATATTGACTTAATATTCAGCAAAATGCTAAACCAAACATTCAAAGTCATTACTACTTTTAAAGGATGATAGGGATGCATATTTCCTCGCAGAACTATATACCTTTTGATTTGTGGGATAGTTTGACTGACCTATCAGCTCTGAAGATAGTGAAACCAGGGGGGGTTACCACCTGATTGGTAACCGATTGATCCAGCTATGTCTCAGTAAAAGAAGCAATTAAAGGTAAATAATTTCTCTACATCTAAGATTATTACCTAAAATGACACATTTTCATAATCTTAAAGAGGTATAAACATAACAATTGCTTTACATCAAAAATAGGCAAAGTTGGCTAATGATGTGCTATACCCTCATATTTTCCTAAATGTATGCCTATAGCCTAGGTCTTTATATATTTTTACATCTCAAAATTCAGCTTTTCGTTTTATTGTAAGGAAATACTGAAAAACTGTCTGGTCCATTACAACATTTAATCCTTGGCCAGTGAAATAAAACAAACTTCTGATCCGAGGCACATGAAACACTGTAGCCTCTCAGAGCAATTTAGCTGCTATTTATCAAATATTGTGTTCTTTTATATTGACAATTAACAAAGGCTATTTTTAAATTAATAATCTTTGCGAACTATTATGTGTTTCTCTTCATGATGCATTTTGGATGTACAGTTCATTAAGTTTGCTTTACCTTTGCTCTGCACCCTCACAGCACTTTATAACTATGTTTGGAAAATTATTACATAATAATAATTATTAACAATGGGAAATGTTTAGACTTCAGGCCTATAAATGTAGGAAAATACAGTTATGGTCAAAAGTTTACATATGCTTGCAAAGAACATGTACTGTATATCATGGCAATCTTGAGTTTCTAATCATTTTTATTTTTCTGAGATGGAATGATTGGAAAACATACATCTTTGTCACAAAAACATTAATGCATTTGAGTTCTTTTATTAATTTATTATAGGTCTTCTGAAAATGTGACAGAACATGCTGGGTCAAATACAGTACATACAGCAACTTGAATTATTAATTTTGGTGATGTAGAGAAGTTGTAGCAATCAAATTTGCTTTGTGGCATGGCCTCTTAACTTCTTGTGAGTGATTATGATTGACTACAGCTGGTGACTTCTCTGAGCCCATTTAAATAGGGCTTGTTTGATACACTCATTAGACTTAGCCACAAATGCTACAATTGGAAAGTCTGAGGAGCTCTGCACGGATCATTGACCCAGGAAAGTCACTTGGAGCCATTTCAAAACAGCTACAGGTCCCAAGACCAACTGTGCAAACAATTATTTGTAAGTGCAAAGTGCATGGCATAGTTGTGTCACTGCCACGATCAGGAAGAAAACGCAAGCCATCACCTGCTGCTGAGAGAAAATTGGTCAGGATGGTCAAGAGTCAACCAAGACTGAGAGCCTGCCATGCAAGAAGGAAGCCCTTGCTCCTGAAGCGGCACCATAAGGCTTGACTGAAGTTTGCTGCTGATCACATGGACAAAGAAAAGGCCTTCTGGAGGAACGTATTGTGGCTAAATGGCTAAATCAGGCTAGAATTAAGGTTTTAGAATGGCCTTCTCAAAGTCCTGACTTTAACCCTAACCCTAACCCCATTGAGAACATGTGGACTGTGCTGAAGAAACAAGTCAGTGTCAGAAAGTCAATTAATTTACTTGAACTGCACAAATTCTGTCAAGAGGAGTGGTCAAAGATTCATCCAGAAGCTTGCCACAAGCTTGTGGATGGCTACCAAAAGTGCCTAATAAGTGAAAATGGGCAAGGGACATTTAACCAAATATTAGCATTGCTGTATGTATATTTTTGACCCAGCAGATCCATCATAAATTCATAAAATAATGAATGTTTTTTTTTGTGACAAAGAAGTATGTGTGTTCCAATCATTCAATCACAAAAAATAAGAGTTGTAGACATAATTGGAAACACAAGACTGCCATGACATACATGTTCTTTATGTAAACTTTTGACCACAACTGCATGAGGGCATAGGACATCACCTTAATATCAACATTGATGAGATGTAAAAATATATAACCTAGGTATAGGCCAATACATTTAGGAAAACATGGGCATAGGACATACTTTCCAGTGTTGGGAAAAGTTAATTTTCAAACTACTTTGTTACTTACCCTAAATAATAGTTAGCCTATGTTACTAAGTTAGTCTTTATCATAAGTAACTCATTAGACTATTTTCAAGTTATGCACCAACCTAATAGGAAAAAAACTATATGCAAAAACAGAGTATAAAATATCAGCTCACATACAGTAAATATTGCAAAAAGTTTCATACATTTGTTTAGTTGGGGAATTGTGAAGTTTGACGTATATTTTTTAGAAAGATTCTACAGATGCCTGGCATTGACAGAACATCCACTGTATGGAGGGGGGCTTTTTATTTTGAAGACATAGTCTTCTACGATGCATCTGACAATACTTCCGCTGTCCTAAAATCATGAAAATGTGTAATTTTCAAATGAGCTGTCAAAATAGCAAGTCTTGAATGTTTAAATAAAGCTTTAATTGAGGTAAAACACACATTTTGTATTTTCTGTCAAAAGCAGTTTTTTACATATAGATGAATCAATTAATTGGTCATTAATGTTGCTGACGATCGATAAAGGAAATTGCTTAAAATTTGCATCCCTATTTCTTACAGTCCCATATGCTGTACCACAGTTTATTTATTTAACAATATTATCAAATTCTATAGCAGCCATCTTAAGTGTACCAGTGAAATGGGCACCCAAGAATGATCAGTTGAATAGGAATATCCTCTGAATAGGGTTAGGGTTAGGGTAACGGTTAACTGTTCTACATTACCAATTTATTGTCTGGTCAAACCTGCCAGCATTGCCATTCTGTGACTGACAGTACAGCTTCATAGCTTTTCACCCAAACAAGCTGCTTAAACATGCAGTTTCCCATTAACTGGTATCTAGTGCACAATTAAAAATCTCCATTAGGATCAGCACACCATATAAAAAACGTATCAAATTAGCATATACTGGGAAGACTGAATTTAACTTCACCACTGTTTATCCTGCCCCAGAATCACCCCACGATCATTAACAGAGTGAATCAACATCGTGTTGCCACTGAAAGACAGCTGAACTGTCAATACAACACAACCCATCACATGTAGTGGACCACACATAACATTCATTAGCGTTTAGAATACTACGCTGAGAGTGGCACCACTGTGAGGATCAAACCCTCAAGAGGCCACAAAACTAACTGGGCTAGTTACAGAGCACTTTGTGTAATATTCAAACACTGTGCTGACAAATCACTTTCCCTTCTCTCTATTCTAATAGCTTGTACAAGAGAAACAACTCCATAACAGATTTGAAAAGAAACCCTTCCATAACCCTCAACATCTGGCATAAACATTTGCCAGGTAAAACTTGACATCAGGGAGCATTTATAAAGTGGACTCTACTGTGTCATTATAGTCCTTATTCATGTCCAGCACCTTTGAAGTTGAATGTGCAGGTTTTTCTTAAACTGTGTTTAAACTGAGTTGAGGGTTATCTTACCAAGATATCCTTTCAATAGAGCATAATGGCTGACGCCCATCCTGACAACTTTAACAAATAAATGACATGTACTCATTCATTATGGGCACAATATGTCCGGTGAAAAGGGACTTTGTGATAATTATGTGAATGATGGCTAACAGTGGAGGCTGGTCAAAAGAATATCTACCACATAAATCCCTCACAAGACAGCAATAATTTAGAAAGTTGTTAATTCAAAATCAAAACAGCACAGGAGAAAATAAAAGTAATATGCAAACCCTTTAAGGCTGGATTTTTGCTTATGAATGCTTAAGTTATCCAGTGTTTCCCTTCACCTCTGACAGCAGTGATCATCATGCCCTAGCACATAGGAGCAGCTAAGAAACCTGTCTAATGACAGAAACAGTTATGACACCAGTAAAACCAGCGTTGTTCCATATTATTTTAAATATGGAACAACGCAGATGCTCTACATTGCTGTGCGATTTAACAGAGGGTTCTAGATTTTGTGTAGAGCAATAGCCAATATTTTGTGGCAATATTCAAAATCGTCATGCCAAAGGTTCCAACAAATGACAAGTATTTAGTGTTTCCCTGCAAATGTTATTCTTATCAGAATGGAAAAGCATATTAAACAGCATTCAGACCATCATGGGACACTAAAACTCTCCATTGAAACCCAGGATAATGATACTACTACTGATACTACTACTAATACTTGTATGGAATCTGATCAAAATGTCAGGTTAAGTGAATTCAGGTTAAGGGCTTCCCATAGACCAGTGGTTCTCAACCACTCAGAATGTCCCACTGTTTGCAGTGGTCATTTGACTAGTACACCATAAAATGGCGCCTATGGCATTTTAAGGGTTAGTTGCTATAGTCTGGGAAGTAAGGCCGTAAAGTGTATCAAACCCTGTGGCTGTAGCCTAAACTAAAAAGGGTTTGCTTTGTAACATTCAAATATTATTGTTTAAGTAATAAAATGTGACGACTTAACAGTGATATAAAGTGATTAAACCAAATTGGTCCAACAATCCATAAGTAGCCTCCTTCAGTGACATGCCAGTCGGTTTATATGGAAGTTAGCCAAACGTTCCAGGATGGTCGGAGCATGTTGATTTGAATGAGGATGTCCAATTCAAACTGGATAGAACGGTGTTCTCAACCCTGGTCCTCGAGTACCACAGCCCTGCTGGTTTTCTACTCTACCTGGTAGTTGATTACGTTCACCTGGTGTCCCAGGTCTCATTCAGCCCCTGATTACATCAGGTGTATGTAATCAACTAGCTGGTAGGATAGAAAACCAGCAGGGCTGTGGTACTTGAGGACCAGGGTTGGGAACAACTGCATAGACAACCAGTGTAGTATTGATCAATCCTACAATACATTTGACAAACTGCCTCAAATCCATCATATCAGAGGTGGACAACACTGATAAAAATCCATTTTGAATAAAAGGACAATATCAGCCCCATATATCAGTCGAACCCTACTTCCTTTTACAGTCCAGACATAACCTCATCATGTTGAGTGTTTACTATGTCCTCGGTGCAGTCAGTGACAAAGTTCCACATTTTTCTCATGTGGAAAGCTGTACTTGGAGAACTACTCACCCTGAGTTTTCGTCCAAAGACGATGACTTTTCCTCGTGTCTGTTCCTTCCTGAACCTCCACTCCACCAGGTTCTGGCCATTCTCTCCTGGCAGGGTCATGTTGCGGCGGGCTACAATTGGATTAGCAGCACCTAGCAGTGGATATCAAAAAATATGTCACTATCTAAACAGGAATATCACTAATATGCAATACTGACCTTTTTTTTTAATCACAATATGCAAGACAAAAAAGCACAAAAACAATGTGCGTTGTAAGGCTGAAAAAACACTTAAAATACTAAGCCTGGTTGTTAAAGGAATACACCAAGATAGATTTAACTTAGCATACACTATTGCCGCTTTTCGGCTAGAACCCGAGCCCTGCACACCCGTGTTCAGATCACGGGTTGCTGGCATGGTCCGAATTGCATTTCCATCAATTTGGAAAACACAGTAGAAGGTGTTGCTTTTGTGATCACCTGTTTGGGGAGCTCAAGCCGGTGACATGAAATGGAAGCCGCAAGTAAATTCAAAACAAAAAGCAGTAGTGATGTCCGCCATCCCGAAAAAAGACAAAAAAAGAATCAAGCAGCCAGGTAATTTTCCAAAGACTCTTGTGTCTTGTCGAATGTATTTACTCTAGGCCAGTAAATATGTAGGCCAGTAAATATTAGGCTATAAATAATGCGTGCACTGCACAGTGTGCACAGGATATAATGTATGGATGGCAGGATAAACCAGCTGGAGAATGGATACGTTTATTCCCTTAATTAAATCTAACCTTCATTGAAATTGAGTCTATAATGTGGCACACTCGGGGGTGGAATGAGTGTCCACGTGACCGGAGATAAAATAAAGGCTGTTCACACACAGAATCACAGAGCACAGTACTTTAATCACTGTCTCTGGGAGAAAATGGGTTAGTCCGTTAAGGGCAATGTCATTTAAGAGGTTGTCGTTGTCCAGTCCAGGGGTCGGTACACAGGAAAGGCTCTCATACAGTCAAGGCAGGAGAAGGGTTCTCAGACGGCAATGGGTCGTTACCAAACAGGGCTCTCAGACACAATCATCCACTTGACAGTCTCATTCCACTCTCTCTTTCCTCCTCTTACTTTCCCCATGGGTCGCACACTTTCCTTGGCTTTCTCTCCTCTTTTAAACCCTGCTGCCCCGTGCTCTGATTGGCCCTGCCCGCTCTCCCCAATCGCCTCAGCTGTATGTGATCTGGCGCTAATTGGGGTGGACGTCTGTATATGGGCTTCAGCGTCCATGCAGGGAACGGCATGTACCGCCCCTCTTTTACCTCTCTCCTCCTAAACTCCCTCCGTCTGCCACAATAATTACATTGTGTGTATACTGTGTGTAGCCTATTTGACCTGCACCCACCTGATGCATTCTCAATATGGTCTTCAGTTGCCGCGGATGGGGTAAGAATACCTTTATCTATTGAACTAGTGCTACATTGTGTGGCAAACCATGGCTATTTTAGTAGGCTCCATGCTAACACTTTAACATACACCATGTTGAGCGATAGTAGGCCACTAATATTACCTCAAAAGTGAGAAAATTTGAACTTTAGTAGTCCTAAAGCTAGTTTCAATGATATGCGGCTAAGTCTGGCAGCTATGTGTAGGAGATAGATAAAATGTACATGAAATACGATATAAAAACAATATACTTATTTAATTAACTAGCAGGGATATTTTCACCGATTACAATGCAAGTGAATGTGATGGACTGTTCAGCTAAAAATCGCAGTGTCACCTGAAACAGTTCCCAAAATAAATCCGGCTACATCAGCTATAATGAGTAATGAGTAAAATCTAACTGTGAGCTGAGAATATAATTACAGCTGTACCAGCAGTGATTGGTACTGAGCATTTGAGTAGAACAACTGAAATCAACACGCAACTAACACCCCACTCTGATCTCTTTCACAAACAGGCCAATCAGACAGTGTTTACCCGTAGAAATGTTTGGTGTTTCGGAAAGGCCTCTGAAACAGCATGTGACACTAAAACCCTCAACTGTAACCAATTTTTATGAAACTCTTGTTGGTGGGCTACTGAGCAATTTTCAATCCATAAACATTCACCATGTAGACAGCCTACTCCCAACGCTTTACTCCTGTAAATCAACAGAAGGTTATCTAAAAAGTAAAAACTGATTAAAACCAGATTACCAGATTTAACTAATCAGTAATTGATATATTTTAACAGGTAATCTCTAATCAGTCCAGATTATAATTTTGGAGTAATCTGTCCAAAACGGCATACCTGCCAGTATATGAGGCTCGGTCTGGTAGTGTGTATCCATCCCATTGGCATAGATGACCCTCAGTGAATGATCATTACCCACCTGGTAACTGTTACGAAGCTGGTCTAGAGAGAGAGAGAGAGAGAGAGATACAATTATTTTTTTGGTTTGAACCTGCCAATAGAGCAAAGAGTAGGTATCCACCAGCCTCTTTTCATTAAGAGTTACCCTTGACCTCACATATATATATATGTGAGTGAGTGAGTGAGTGAGTGAGTGAGTGAGCTTTCAAACATGAATCCTGTAACATTGCCTGATTAGTTTTTCCGGTAAAGGAAAATAATCAGACAGGTCCATCCCCTGAGACATAACCTGGGAATAATTGATAACTGTGTGCAGGGAGAAAAAGAAAGTGTGACTACTTACAGTACATCACCAGGCTATAAGGCATATTCGTACAGTACAATGTTATAGAGAGACCAGGACCAGCTTTAAATGCAAGCTGTACATCCCTGGACCACACACTTCAAAAATGCTGTGGCACGTATTAGGCGAAGTGTAGAAGAGATATTGATTGCGTTTCACACTTATGACATTGGCACATTCACCAGTCATTGCATACATGGGAGAAGAGAGAGAGAGAAGAAAAGGGTACGAAATATAAAAGAAAAGGCCAACTGACAATGTTTCAATCTGGAAGCGGGCCATATAGAAGAGAAGGGAGAGGCAGGATAACAGGAGGATATAGGGGAGGGGCCAGAGCCAGAGATGCAGGCACGAGGCAATGTTTGTTATGCGCGTCAGCAACCAGGACACCAAGATAGAGACTGTCCAGTCAAGTCAGACCCCCGTCGGGCTTGGCAAGGCATACGGCACATCACCAACTACAATAACAACAACACCAACCCGACCACCAGCAGCAGTGCCTCACTTCTTTGGCCGCCATGAGGTGGAGAGAACAGACACTGTCCCACTGCTCCAGCTTCAGCTTCCAACAGCCAGACACTCATCATACAGACTGCTGATGTCACACGCACACTCCGAAATGTCATCACACAGAAAGCAGCTGGCCGGGTTCAAAAGAGACTGTGCTGTTGAGCTAGCTGATGTACTCACAAATATTTTCAACCTATCCCTGGCACAGTGCATCATTCCCACATGCCTAAAAACATCTATAATAGTACCATTCCTGAAGCAGACAGCCATAACCTGCTTCAATGACTACAGGCCAGTTGCATTAACACCAATCATCATGAAGTGCCTGGAGAGACTGGTCCTTAAATACATCAAGGCCGCTCTCCCACCCACCCTGGACCCACACCAATATGCATATTGAGCCAACAGATCAACAGATGATGCCATTGCCACTGTCCTCCACACTGTACTGCTCCACCTAGAACAACAGGGAGCATATGCACGGTTGCCGTTTGTGGATTATAGCTCTGCATTCAATACTATCATACCCAGCCGACTGATCTCCAAGCTGACTGACCTAGGCTTTGAACATAACATCTGCCTTATATAAAATAAAGGACTTACTCACAGACCGGCCGCAGTCAGTGAGGATGGGCACCCACCACTCTTCCACTCTGTCACTCAGCACAGGGGCCCCACAAGGCTGCGTGCTAAGCCCCCTCCTATACCCTCTGTACACTTATGACTGCACACCAATCCACAACACAAACATAATCATAAAATGTGAGGACGAAACGACAGTGGTGGGGCTGATCACTGAGAGCGATGAGTCATTTTATAGAGAGGACGTACGGAGGTTAACAGACTGGTGCTCAGAAAACAACTTGGCACTCAACACCAAAAAAACTAAAGAGCTGATCATCAACTTTAGGAACAAGCAGAATGACCACCCCCCACTACATATACACGTAGAAAGAGTGGATAGAGTCTCTAGTTTCAAGTTCCTGGGCACCCACATTTCAGAAGATCTCACATGAACAACCAACATCAACTCTCTGTTCAAGAAGGCATAACAGCGGCTCTTCTTTCTAAGAACACTCAGGAAAGTCCACCTGCCACAACAGCTGCTAGTGTCCTTCTACCGCTGTTCCATTGAGAGTGTCCTGACCAGTGACGTGCGGTGAGGTTCATGGTTGGTGAGGCACTGACTCCTTTAGAGTCAGATTTACAAATATATAAACCCAAAAGTGTAGTTTATTCAATTTGGCTACTGGTTATTTCATATCTTATCAGCATTCTTCACACACACACACACGTAAGGTACGTATTAAAGGTACGTAAAGATAAGAAAAAACATAAAGTCTTAAGAAGCAAAGGCTTGGGTTCGATCTCACGCTTCAAAACTCCTAAAGATTGTAAGACCAACGCGCTACCGCTCGACTACGGAGTCCTGACATCATCAGGTGAAAATACTTCTATAAGTCAATGGCTTCACTGTCGAGTAGTGTTTCGAGCGTTTCATGAAGCTTCGGCAAAATTGTTTCAATTGTCTCTGTGTTTCTGAAAGCCTTGTTCTAGTCATCCCTAGAGATTCATTCATTCATTCCTCTTCTACACTTGACTCGCCTGATGCCTCTGAGTAGA
>OMOT01090464.1:0-12631 GCA_900312575.1 Acanthochaenus luetkenii | reverse complement strand
CCACACGTGTGTTAGTGCAAAGTTGCCTTGCTTGTTGCTGAACGTACGTAACGTTACCTGGTACAACGCGACGTAAGACCACCGAGGAAGCGTTAGGGCCTTGTGTCCAATACACTAGAAAGCACTTCGTTCGATTAGGGTACAACTTTTAGAATTGGTTTGATTTGACATGATTAAATGCTGCTTCGTGGATCATGTCAATGCCGAATTTACCAGAAGACCCAAACGACTCGTGTAACGTCCAAGTCCTATGCTACGGTGTACACACGTGTACCAATAAGCAAGGCGGCACTAAACGGACATACTTTTAAATGGAGTCTGGCGAGCGCCCTCTCCACCCACGCCTTACGTGGAGGCGATATGTACACCTGCAGTCCCAACTTCCTCCTGCCTCAATGCGAGGTCAATTTATAGACTACAAACATTCAGCAGCCCCCCATGTGTGTCGGTCTACTGTTACACTGCTATTCCTGGTGGCCAACGTGACCCAAGCATGGCTGGTAGCTTCCCTTTCCAGAAGATCTGATTACAAATTATATAAATTGATTGATTTGTGCTGATATCTGGAATATATTCCTGGAAGGTGAAATATTCCATGGCTTTAGCTTCAGAAATTGGCTAAATGTGGAGGTTTCTACATGTTTTCGGACGAATGATGCATCGCGATACACTCTTTCTCTGGAGTTGTGTGATGTCATTGTGTTGCCAATTGCTGCTGTAACACTTGAATTTCCCCTAGGGGATCAATAAAGTGCATCTAATCTAATCTAATCTAATCTAATGTTATCGCAGACCTTTGAGTCCAAAGCCTCTGAATTAGGCCAGAGAACCACCTCAGCTTTACATACTGTAGCTGTACTTTGTTTTCTACTAGTAAATATGTATGAGTTTACATGCTTTGGATAAAATAATCCACCAAATGCTGTATGCTATCAGAATCACTTCTTTCGTCAAGTGCAATACATTTACGGGGATTTGTATTTGTGACAAAGGCGCCCAACATATTAACAACTCCGGTGGTGACATTTGGACAACAGGACCTCATATTGATTTCACTCATCAAATCTAAACCAATCGCAAAGGAGGATATGTAGATCCAGAGAAGCAGAAGAGTTACAGACGGATTCTTTGAGACGATTGAGATGTGGATTGTGCAAAAGGAGCTGCAACTCGGTATCAGGAAGACATCCCTAATATTTTGTACATTCTGTATAGATATTTTATTTATTTATTTAAAAGGGACAGTACACATGAATCAACATTTCAGTTTCCACATCAGTGTAAATGTGCCGGAGTTAGCTAAGGAGCTAATGTTCATCCATAGCACCTGGGCAGGTTACAACAAACGAATGACAATACTTCAATAAATACAACAACACAATACAAAACCTAAATATACTTGAAAACAATGACAAAATATAAAAGCAGTGCCAGAGATGAGCTGGTATGATTACTCATGATTGCAAGATTGATTTGCTTTAAGCCACGTCTTAACTTTGTGTTTAAAGGTGATTAGTACGAGACTATTCCAGTAGTGGGTGGCTTTGACCGAGAGGACTGTTTGCCCAAACTTGCTGTAATGGTATTGCACTACACCGTCCCCTCTGGTAGTTGCCCTTGTTGCCGTAGTTGCCAGTTCTGGATGCTTGAAAATCAGATTTTGCCCAGAGACTAAAATGTACTAACGTGTTCAGACATTACAACGACTGTAACGCTCAGGAAAGCTGACTTATTATTCCACAAGTGTGGTCCTTTGGCTATATCACCACCATTTCAGCTCCTCGCACCATTACATTTCAACATCTGTCATCGGTGACACATTGCTTTGACCCTATTGTATGGAAAGGATGTGTCAGAGAGAAGCCCCTCTGCAAACAGTCGTCAGGCTGCTGTGGATGTGATGTGGGATCCCTCTGGGTCCGGAGCACAGGTCGAGCATGTGTGACGGAAGAAGGGCGTCGCAGCACCGAGAGAGGGGAAAGAAGCTGGTAGCAGCTGGTGTGTGTGTGGTGTGTTCTTGTGTGTGTGTGTGTGTATTTTTGTTGACACAGTCTTTGACCGTACATCCTCTGAATGCACCGAGGTCAAGGCAATGTGTCCAAATGAGAAGATGGTCAGGTACTGCAAATAGTGCCTTGAGTAGACCAAGGCTGCGTTCACCCCACAGACCTTCGTGCTCAGCCCTGAATCGCTGCTCATATGTCTTTTTGGATGTTCATATGTATTCTGGGTTGTAACCCATATCCCATACTAATAACAACTGACAGCAATGTGCACAGAGACACAATAACAAAAGACGTCGCATCCGTTTTTGTACTGTACCTCTCCTGCTTGTTTTGAGCACATTTTGTTTACCATCTGTGAGTTTTCACTGAATTGGGGCATCTCCCCAAATACCAATCAAGAGAGATATTTGGCTTTCTTTCTATTGTTGTGTCTTGTTGTCCTTCATGCTAACGCTGGCGCAGCCAAGCTACCAAAATTATGACAATTGTCTGAGGTGGATGACGTACTGTATGATTTACTTATTGTCATGGCAAATTCAGATTGGAGTGTTCAAATACAAGTCGCATGTCTGTGGAGCTGATTTTGTACCACATATCCAAGGCTACGGTTACACTTGTTGTTTCAACGTGACTTTTATCATCTGATCATGCTAGGATGCATCAAGTGACAGGTCTGGATGTGTGGAAATCAGATTTTGTTCATGCTGCTATGGGAGTGTTGACATACAGCCATGTGATCTCAGGAAATCTTGTTTTTAAGGAGTCAAATCATATTGAATTGACAAGTGTAACTGTAGACCATGTGGTCTAGATTGGAATAGAAAAAAATGTGAGTCCGTGCAGCTTTTTGCTGTTCACACTTGATGAGAAAACATCAGATCTGTGTCACATGTGAGGGGAAAATAAATCTGAATTGGGACACGGTCAGCTGCAGTGTGAACGTAGCCCAGTTCTACATCAAGGCCACATGTAGATCACATAGTTTGGTTTGATATGGATTTATCCGTAGGCCTGCAGCCATCTGCCTCTGGGACCATGTTTAACAGCAGGGGATTGGCTTTAGTTGCTCTGACAAAAGGAGAAGAAGAAGGGAGGGAGGAGGAGAATAGAGAACATCTGTTAGGACAAGCAGTAACCAGCCTTATTGTGATGACTGTGCACTAGAGACAGCAGCTGACAGGCTGCTAGATATTACATCTGGGCTGTGTGGGATGTGGATGTTGTGAACTAGATGATCAGATTATGGGAAAGTGTGTGATAAAGGAAATGAAACCATTATGAGTCTGGACATCTGACTCTTTCATATAGAGTTGATTTTGGTAATATACCTGCTTTATGTGGGTGTAAAGTGAATGAAAGTGAACCCCTCCACCACGGATTACATTTGTAACATGCTTTTAATGCACGTGTCACATTCTGGCAGCGTGAATCACATATACACCACTTGTATGTTTAGGCCTATATGTACAATTAACATTTCTCAGGAAGAACCATCTGAGATGTGTGGATATTTTCCAGTCCCATATCTTCCTCTGGTATGTGCATCTGCACTAGATGGCCCCTAGCCCGGTGAAAGCAGCCATTGATTAACTGGTGGGTTTGACTCCCTGGCCTTTCCTTGGGCTGTAAAACATTGGCCTTCCATGGCAACTGTCAGCCATACTTCTGGGCATCCCTTTGTCTGCAGCTCCTCGGCCGCTTTAGTGACGTCCCATGCCGGTGGTTTAGTGGCGGTGCTTTTGTTTGTTATGCGCAACAGTAAAATCACAAAATGATCCAACTCTGTGGGCTCTTCTAATAGTGAATAAAAAGTTGTAATTACTATAGTCTTGATGGTGAGAATGCATTTTTCATTGACAGGATGATTAGAATGTAATTAACATTTTTACTTTAGAGAGTGATGAAGATCTTTAAAAAGGGTATGTGGAAATCTTCCGCAGTTTGAAGTGTAGTCAGGACTGGAGTGGTTTTCCCTCAGCTGATAATATTCGTAGCCGTCTCGTGGTATCAAGTGTTAAACTTACATTTTTCATTTGAACTTAAAGCTGCTGATCATGTAAAAATCCACCCATCTTATCAGCCTAAATCACAAAGTGGGACTGCAACGGAGAAGAGCGTTCCATCCCCCCTAATTGAGATTTCTGATATTTGCCCAAATGAAAGTCTGGTGTCGTGTACAGTCACTTCTCTTTCCACAGGAAGTGACAAATCCAAACTGTCTCATGCACAGCAGTGAGCAGCTCCGTCCAGAGAAAGCTGGACTCACCAACATTAGATAGGTATTTTTCCTCTCTCGTCTCTTTGGTATCTTTAGTTTGAAGCATCACAGATCAGCCTGGTTGGTGAACATGAGCGTGCCGTGTGCAGTTTACTAACTTCACTTCACAGGATTTCTGGGTATTGAAGTTCAAAATGTTTTCAAACAGTTAACTCCCACTGCCATTTGGAGCCGCCAACATGCAAAGTTACCTAATGCAGCTCTACGTGATCTTGATGGAAATAACAAATAGCAAGTGACTATGCTGAAGCCTAACATTTAATTCTACACTGTGTAATGCTATTTGTGTTTTGAAATGTCTATATATATCAATAATGTGTCTTTCCTTTCTGTACTTTTGTTTTGCACACATGTCTGGATGAATCCTGTTAACGTGCTTGCATGAGATGTAATATGTTTTTACTGCTTATGACAGGGAGGATGGTAGAGAGGGAATAACGTGACAGCAGGCATGAGCTGGATTCGAAAGCCACAGTGTGTGCTACTCCATTGAGCCAACTCTATGTTACTAATATGTATTTATATAAGTGTTTATCTGTCATATCACGATAGGAGTAACACTTAAATAAACTCTCCTAACGCTACATGAACTCATTCCAGTAGAATTTGAAGCATTCCCTTTGACCACGGTTCCTCTGATCTAATCTTCTAGGAAATGTACTTGAGGCTAAGCCGACGCACTGGAAAGATTGAATGTGGTTATACCAGACCAAAGGGAAAGAATACAGAGATGTTATTAGAGATCCATACATAGATGCATTTCAGATAGGTTGAACGACCTGGGCTGCTAAATATTTCTCAGTCAAATGCCACAATACCCTTGAGGCATGATCTGGCATTAACACTGATCGGCCTGAGCAGTCCCAAAGGAAAACTCATCAGCATTTAGTAATTATTTTCTTTGTCAGCTGTGGTGTGTAAATATTTTGTTTTTTCAAATATACTATGGCTCAGGATAAGAATAGTGTTTTGCAAATTCAATGTAGTTTAGTTAAAAGGGTATTGAACGAATTGTTGAAAGTCCTCACAATACTGGGCTCTGATTGGCCAACAACACCAACTCATCTAATTCAAATGAGGTAAACTTGCTGAGGGAAGGTGTTACAGTTCAAATGCTGCAAACTGGCCTGATTGGAAGGATTTCAGTCATTCTTTAGTGTGGGAGCCAATCAAGACCAAGTCCAGTTATGAAGCATTTACTGGAGTTAGTCTGAAAAAAAATATGGATTTTTAAATATCTTTAAATTCAAGCAAAATACAATTTAAAACAATATCTATGTTAAACATCTTTTATCATATGTATGTAAATAAAGGAACATTTATATAATAGTACCCCTTAAGAATACAATGCTGTATTTTATGCAGTAAGAGGCCCTTGTGTTTTTTTATATTGCTGACTGACAAATACAGTATATGGATTTTCACCGTGAGTGCTGAATCTTTACCAGTGTTTGTAGGGATTGTGTTGGTCTATAATCCACTAAGATGTCACCTCCATTTTTATTAGAGGATGGGGTTATGGTGTCTTTGTGGGACAGCGGTAATGCTCTTCATTTGTCTTTACACCTAAGCAAGTGTACTCTGGGAAACTCTATATTCAGATACAGGTAATAATAACATGACACAGTAAATCTAACCACTCGTCTTTCAAGCGCTTTAAAAAACGAATGAATGATTTGAATCTGGTTGTTTCTTGGTTAGAATTGTGCCACTGTCAGACACAGACCATGGGCTGAAGGATGCCGTTCTTGGAGTAATTCCCAGAGTGCACTCACTGTGATGAGGGCAGTGGTTAGTTGAACCGCTATTGAAGTCTTGAGGGAGACACTTCTCTTTCAGGGAATCAATCTAGCTGATTAACTGGGTGGATTTCAGAGCACACACACATACACACACCTCAATTTATCCTCCGCTCTGTGAAGATGGCCCTACTTACCACCGATGCCTGTCCTTTCTTAAATGACTTCATGCATTGTAATTACGAAAATGGCAATGTGTCATATTTTCCTGTCCAAAAGCGTTAGAAGCATAGCAGTCAATTAAATGTCTCTTTCTCCGTCTCTACCACAGCTGAGTCGTTTTGCTGAGCTCAGCCTTTGAGGAAACTGATCCTAAAATGTTTCTGAACCACTGGTTCTTGGAATAATCCAGAAATACTTATCCTGGGTCAGAGGGTTCTTATTAAAGGAGGGATGAAAGAGAAGAAGAGCTTTACACAGCAGCCTATAGCCAACATGCCCATGCCAGATGTGGACCAGGTATTTTATGGTTACACATGAAAGCAAACCATAACAGAACTGATCCAAATCGCCAAAATTGATGCGTTATGCCATACCTCAGCTTGAGTATGGATCAAAATGGCACCCATTTAATCAAACATACTGTATGATTCGCACAGATTCTATCCCTGGAGTTTCGTGTGGGGATAAGCAGTAGGGCTGTGCGATATGGACAAAATCTTCTATCATGATATGGGTCATTTCATATCACGATAATTATATACATTACAATATAGTAAGTTTTCTCTAAATATGATTAAGAATTTGTCTATACAAAATAACCACATGGCTCTAGGGCTGGGTATCGCCACTGATTTCCTGAATCGGTTAGATTCCGATTCACAAGGTCCCAATTCGATTACCGTAGATTTTTTTATTCTTGATTAGATTCAAGTTCGGTTAGGGTTATTTCAGTTACAACCAATTTTGCTTGGGATATGAAAGAGATTCTCAGAGAACTAATGCTGTTAATTGTACAAGGAACCCTCTAACCTGGTGTTTCATTATTAAACATATTAATGTTTACATTAAGAATTGACCCCAAGGCAGTTACATTAATGTATTTTTTTTTTAACATGACCAACACACTGCAGTCGTGTATTAGAAGAGAAATGACCAAAAGAGTCAAAAAAACATATATTAATTAATAAGTAAAAGTAAACCAACAATAATAAATTGGAAATGGCTCTGAATTGCCTTGAGTGCAAGAAATCTGTTTGTTTTTTGGAACATGTTGAAAAACAGTCTTGTAAAACCTCTGTCTGGACATTGTAAACTGTAAAGTCCATGAAACTAAAGCCCCTTCATGATGCTGTCTCACTTCTTGGAGATTGTAAAGCTGCCTTCATGACACCTGGGAACTGGGGAGTTTCCCACCTCCTAGTGGAAACTATGACACTCGAGTGACGCAATCGCACTCTGGATTATAAATAACTTTGAAATCGATACTTTTCAAAGAGCATCGATACCAAATGAGTTGTATGCGAGTATCGAAGTATCGATACCAGTTTTGATCCACCCATCCCTAGTGGATAGTCCTTTCCTATGTTAGCCGCATCATCAGTAGATGGTTACTATAAGATGATGATGTGGGTTTTATATATATACACTTAATAACTTTGCACAACACGTTAACTCTCTCAGTTCGTATCCCGGTCTACTCTAAACATGGCTCTGCATTACTGTAACTATCTTGGTAACATTGCATGGTAAATGTTTACCGTATATGACAGTTACTGCAACTTGAAACGCTCCAAGATTTCTCCATATTTATGTAGGTAAAATTCCAGCTCTATATTCTCTGTGGCTTTGGCAACAAAAAATGTAAAAAAGGTGCATTTGTGAACTTCCAACTAATCCAAACACTGCCAAAGGTCACCAGCAGGGAGAGATGATGTAGAATTTAAAGTACCGGTAATAAGAATTCATTAATCTATGGAAAAAATAAACTAAAGACATGGTGGATTATTCATAGCCTGGTATGACTGCTGTCAAGTGAGCCGTCTCTTTTGAAACCATGGTCCAGCCAGCAGCTCTTTATATTGTGTTGCATGTCTAATGGTGTCTTTATGATACTTACCCAGCACAGAGTCAAAATTACTTTATTCTCATGGTGTTTGGTCAAATATAGTGGAGCTACGCGGTCCAGATTACATACAGAGCCACACTCGTGATAAGCGCTGATGATCCATCGCATGAAACGTTTTCTGGTTGTAAATCAGTAATTAGTGCGACTAACGGGCAGTTAAAAAATGCAGTACAGTTTCGTTCTGTGTCACGTGTTTGTTATTCCAGTCCACGTGTAGAGAACATAAAGCTAGGTCGGGAATGACGTAAAATATGTCCGTAAAGCAGTTCTGCTGGTTTTTTTTGCGGCAACTCCGATAGAAATGATAGATGAAAATACCGACATTTTTATATCGTCCCACGATATATATCGTCATATCAAACAGCCCTAATAAGCAGCTTCCTGCAAGCTGCAACCTTGAAGTGATGAGTATGTAACTCAAACCACCTTCACATCACGATACATGGATTCTGACCCAAGACCATATGCATGCTCCTTTCATTACACAGCCAAAAAAATAGTATAGCCATTCGTTTTCTGATGTACAATAAGAAATATGTGTACTAATACATGCCAAAGAATATGATTTGAATTGTTGAGTCACAAAAACGTGAAGGAAATTAATTAGGTTAAGCAATGCTGTTGATTGGTTTTAGCAATTGGAGTGGTATTTAAAGCAGTTTGATAGCTCTCTACAATTAAGCAATCAAGATGTATCCTACTGATTATGTGTTTGAGTAAAAGGTGACGGCACCACCAGGGAGCATGGAGGGTGCTAAGAAATGGTTTAAATGTGTTGAATTTAGTAGACGCCCTGAGCATCCAATGTTTTGGCTGTGTGATCTGACTTTCAGAGCCAGATCACACAGCCAACTTCCCTCCCATGTTACTCCATGTGCTCTTTGCAACATGGTGACAGGTTCCTTTCAAAGGATGTCCGAGGATGTTGTGGGAATATCTGTCCTTTTCTCTTCCACTGCCTGGCATAGGTCTCAATGGTAAAGACAGAGCATTTCATGTATAAAACCTTTTTCTTTCCAGTTCAATCTTTGTGAGCAATTGTCCCAAAAAAAGAAAAGTGCACAGTATTTAAATTCAGTGCCTCAGCAGAAAAACATGACAAAATCTTCCACTATACTGATGGGAAGGGGTAAAGAGGCCAAAGTTTTGAATAAACTTGTGTGCAAGCAGACACCCACATTTCCGTCCGTCCAGTTTTCAAAATAAAACGGGGTCAGCAGCGTTTTCAAAACTCTCAGTTTTAGGGGTTCGAAAACGCTGAAGTTGTGTGGACTGGACGCTAGGCTTCTTAAAATGAAAATGTATTAGTGTGGATGTAGCCTCAGTACGAGTTTGAAATAGTCCAAGTCTGAACAGGAACAGCTCAAACATGCAGATCTCAATCTGCAGAAGTCTAATTTTACTCAGTCTGAAGGTTTTGCATCCACCAGTGGCTTGCTTGAAGGCTTTCAAAGGTTAAATGGACACCCTGCTATTTTACATTTCTTGATTATTATTTTTCCTCTCCAGACATATGTGACATTAGGGAAAAATATTTCTACCTTTCTCCCTATTTCCCCCCAAAATGGCATTTTTGCATTGTTGCCATTCCTCATTAACACTAGGGGGATACAGCTAGCAGCAAGTTTTGAAACTCAATTTCCAAATGTCGAGGGATCCATTTAAGACCGACCACCCTCCTTGCTGTAGGGAAAGGTGATCACCAAAGACCCAACCTCCATCACCCCTGGGTTCACCACCTCCTCACCTTCCCTTCAAATGATTAGGACCTATAATGATTGATCAGTCAGCAACTGTAGGGAATTTGACCACTAAAGAAGAGGCATCACAAGTTCACTCAAATTCCACCAGACCACCTAGGGAGAGGTGTGCTTGTTAAGGTATCAGAAACACTTATGAACTGAACTGAGTGCATGACTTGGAAAGAATATATCTTGCTGTCTTCGCTGTTTTATATCTCATCACCATAACTCATTATTAGATAACTAAATGGTGTCTGGAGTACCAGGGGCGACTGAATGTTGAACATGGAACAGGACGCTCCAGATAGCTGACAAATCATCTCTGGAGTTGACAAGATATGAAGTCTTGTTATATAGTAATCAATAAGATGGCAGTGGCTCAGGAGGTAGAGTTCCCACCCAGCAACCGCAAGGTTGAAGGTTCGAGTCCAGCTACTCCCCGGGAAAATAAAATCTGACTAGTGTCCTTGAGCAAGACACCTAGTCCTAACCCTAAATTGCTCCCGTTGAGCAGGTTGGCGCCTTTCATGGCTGCCTCTGCCAATGGTATGATATGTAAGTCGCTTTGGATAAAAGCATCTGCTAAATGCCATAATGTAAATGTAAGATCGGGGCATCCCAGAAAAATACTCCTCTACAGCCTCGACTCAAACCGCTTGTAGTTTTGAAAAAGGCTCTTTATCGGACGGTGTGGTTTAAGGTGTGGTTTAATTTGTCAGTGTGGTTAGGGTTAAGCATCTCTCTGGTGTTATTAAGCATCCCACCCAGTGGTCTGTTTAATGGGAGAACAGCATGTCTCCAGCCGATCTGTTCTGTGGTGCAGATAAGGTGGGTAAACTCCCATTGTTTGGGTGGAGACTGTGTCCATGACCAGAAACAGACATTCTTTCCATGAACTAGCAGTCTGGATATAGCTCTTGTCTACTCTTTCTGCCCCTGATGTAAAGCACCTTACCAGTTACCACTCCATAAACATCTACAATATTTTATTTTGTTATCAGACATCTTCTTAAGAGCTGGAAAAAACCAGTGCAAATAAGCAGATTGTTATAAAAAAAGGGGAAAAAAAGTATCCCCAGTTTGTCATAAGCCTATACTCCCAGCGGACCTTTCTTCATACACTTACCATACATGATTTATTGACTTTATGCACAGTGCTTGCATTATTAAATCACCTTTCATTCTTGTAATTACAACACGAGACACTATACAGTTTTACTGTGTCAACATTGTGTGGGTGCTCTATAATGAATAGGCAAGTGACTGTGTATGATTTATGGTCCTAAGTCCTGTAATTCCCCCACCTCCCCAGTGAGTATGATACATGGCCTAGTTAGAGCATCGCCATATCCTAAACCGTGTCCTGGGACTATAAATCTACAGTTAGGGCATTGAGATCTATTGTCTGTAGACGCTTCCTGATGCGTGTCCCCCGCTGCAGGAGAATCCATCTTGATAAGTAGCTTCTTGGTGTTCTAATGGCTGAATTGATGACGGCTAATTAGCATCAAGAGACTGCCAGCAATGGACTTTACCGACAGCGCTTCACTGAACCCTTTAAGCAGATGGAGTGATTAGGAAAATATCATCTGTTTGGCTGCAGTCCATGCATTGATGATAGTGACAGCCGCTCTGCGATTTTCTCACAAATCACATTTTTTTTCCTTGAAGTGATACTAAACAAACTCCACTAAAGGTCTGTTTTCCCGTATGTCTTACGTGTTTTCCCTGCTTAGCACTATGAAATTAAAATTATATAAACAATTCTATATTAGAAAAGTTTGATCCTGAAGTATCATCGATTGAGACCAATTCGGTATCGGAGAACGTTTAATTTTTGTAAGATATATTTTAAGATTGAGACAGGAAACATGGGCGACACATGTAAATGGATGCGACTAAGGTCATGCACAGGAATTTAAACTTGTGACGTTATTACATATACAGTGCTGTGTTGATCTTGATCTTGTCTTATGGACGGCTCATCTGATGCTTACAGTTACCACATTATTCTTATTATTTTATCATTATTATTAGTCCTTGGTGGTCAAGTGCAACTAGTTTTTTTAATCAACCACCAGGTTGTCTATACCTATTGATTTATGGTGTCCACTGAACATGTATATGGATTTGTATCTTTACTTCTATGATATCCTGTATGCACATTGTTAATGTATATTCATGTGAACCTACTTGAATGTGATTTGACTGAACTGATTGGTTTCTATGACCCACAAACAGACAGAAAAGGGCGGCACAGTGGCTCAGTGGTTAGCACTGTCGCCTCACAGCAAGAAGGTCCTGGGTTCAAATCTCACCTGGCCCTTTCTGAGTGGAGTTTGCATGTTCTCCCCGTGTTCGCGTGGGTTTCCTCCGGGTGCTCCGGTTTCCTCCCACAGTCAAAGACATGCAAATATATGTGTTTGTGTGTAGTGTAGTACATGATGTGATGTACTATGTATATGATGCAATGTAAAGCCCTTTGAGACATGCTTGTATAAAAGGGCTATATAAATAAAGATTGATTGATTGAAAAGAGCATGCAATCTGCAGACACTGTTAATATATATATAAAATAATATACATAATTATTGTTCAAAAATGCCAGGCAATATACTTCGCTGAGCCAGCGAGACCAGCAGGAGTTTGTTTTATTTTACTTATGCTTATCATAGACAGAAGAGCTCCCTGACGAGTTTACATGACCAGATTTGAGAGAATTTGTGAACATTCTTTCC
>OMOT01090454.1:7979-28779 GCA_900312575.1 Acanthochaenus luetkenii | reverse complement strand
TTGATGATAAAAGGATTTGAACACATTTTTTGATGTGATAAATCACATCAACAGGGGGTTTGAAGGGTTATGCATATGGTACAGACCATTCCTGACAGTGTCAAAATAACCAACACTCATACACTAGACGTAAACATTATCTTAAGATGACTTGCTTGGATGGCTAGCAGCATCACTGTTAAACTGGCCAATTGCGTTAAAGTCCATCCCTTGTACGGGGCGAGCCCAGCCCGAGAAGTAACCTGTCTGAACACGGAAGTCTCAGGCACTCTGGTGGTGGCTACTGACCATAAGAGTCCAGCACTGAGCATTACTTGTGAAACCTGAAACCTGCAACCATAAATAAAGAAACCCAAAAGAGAGAAGTTGTCTTATATTGTTTAGTATTATTAAGTGACCGACAGTAGAATAAAAGAACCGGTGGAGGGTTTAGGGGACACAGAACCTAGAGCCTAACAAATCCATAGCAGCCTATATATCAAGTCGTATCAAACTAATGTAAGTTGTGTGAAGAAAGGGCCTTTTAAATAATGAAACAAGAAGCATCCTGGTGGTTCAGTTGGCCCACACGACATACACGTGACATCCTGACCTAACGACCCCGCTATTTATTTATTCACTTTTGCATATAATGGTAGTTGTGTTATTTACCTCCCAGAGGTTTCCCCAACTTCCCAGCGCATAAGCTGCCCTACATTCCGCCGGTCCAGAAATCCAGCCCTGCGTTTTGCTCACACCCTGTACGCGCAGATCTATACACCATGTCAACTGCGTGTACCCGCTCGTCCGGCATGGCTCGGGAGATCTACACGCTGTGTGTTTTGTGAACCAGCGCGTCCCTCTCGCTCCAGCGGGCTCGTGGGTCTTCTCTCTCGCACCAGACGAAGGGGGGCGGAGACGACACACTTAGCTTCAGCCAAGCTAGTAGCTAAATATTTAGACAACAACTCGGCGGAAAACAACAGCGTCACTGTGCGCGAAGCAGAAGACTGTCGTGCTTCTTTATTTGTTTTGTTTACTTTTCACACCAATTAAATTGTAAGGCTTAGGTGAGTTTAATCTTGTCTTCCATCCTCCCGACAAACATGTGTTGTCTCGGTAACGTTGTTCGGTTGTGCACGAGTCGAGCGGGTTACTGTGAATATCAACAAAGAGGGTGAAAACCCCCCAAAACTGCACTCGCACGTCTCGGAAGACGCGTCTCACGCGGCCCTTAACCACACGTTACTCGTTAACCTCGACTAAAAACACACGTTCGTCGCTAACCGTAAAGCAACATGGAGGAGACGTGTACAGTCGTTCCCTTCGAGGCTTTGTCGCGTCGCGTTTTCCTCTTCCTTCCTTCCTTCCTTGCTAGCTAGCTAGCTAGCAGCCACAATCTCCCCAGGTGAGCAGTTCGTCGATGTTATTTTGCACCGCGACGGTGCGACTACACGTCAAACCCCAAGTTGGTGGAAGAAAAGCTCGCTGGTCGTTACCTTCGCGCTGCGTTCATCCGCCGCACACCGCCGCCAGGGGTTGCAAGCCCTCCATGCATGTTGCTGAGGCTGGTAGAGGCACGGCAACACTCACAAGCGGCTCTAGTGTTCAGCAAATGACGGTTAAAAACACAAGGTAGCTTAGCTGGTGCAATAGCTTGTCTCGTTCAAGGAGACTAATAATACACGAGGCTAGAACCAATCGTCCTACCAAATCCACTTAGAACGTCTTGCTAAGATCCTGAGTCTAAGTGTCACAAGGGAATGAATGGTACATGGGTAACTTCAGGCAACGCAGATGAGGCAGTGTTGCCCATAGCAGTGGTAGGGATCAGTAACTGGGACATAATTAATATAAGTAACATAATGGGACATAAATATATACAAATATATATAATTAAGAAAAAGGTTGGTCAAAATTGCTGACGATCTACATTGCCACAAAACGTTGCCCATGTGTCTGCAATAAATCCCATTCTCTCCAATGTTGTTTTCTCCTCTCTACCTCATTGATGCCCGATTGCTTCCATCGTGCCACAATGTTGACGTTGACCAGGAACCTGCTGGTCCCGAGGTCTACCTGATGAGTATGAGCCTGACTACAGAAACCTCTAACGATGGTCCCACTGTTACAGAAGGTTTAATATATGATTATTTTCTAACATATAAATGTCTCTATCACATGTCCTTGTTCGGTAAGGTGTATTTCAAGAGTCAAGATATTAATATAGTATGTACGTCGACAAAGTCGCACTTTGAATGTTTGGATGATCCATAACACCACTCAGCGTTGTGGTTTCCCATCCATTTGTGAACCAGACAAAGTAAGTCCCGTCCCAAGCGAATGATTGTCCTTTTGAGCCATGTCGTTGAATCGTAACACCTGCAGGCATAAAGAGTATTCAAGTTCAGGAGTCACTAACCGTCGGAAGAGCGGGTGTCTTTGGGAGTGGTAACTGTCTGCTCATTACCCCTGCACCCACAGCACCCACAGCCCCAGCAGCACCCACCCCGTCAGAGAGCAAAATGACAACAACGGTTGAGAAGAAGGACAAGAAGCCAGAGGACGTGGCAGAGGAAGAAGAGGAGGAAGAAGAATACGTGGTGGAAAAGGTCCTGAATCGGCGAGTGGTGAAAGGGAGAGTGGAATACCTTCTCAAGTGGAAAGGCTTCTCTGGGTGAGTTTATAAAAAAAAAATGAATGAACTGTTATCTCAGACAATTTTATAGTTGTCGTTAATCAATAAAATGACGTTAATTGTCCACTCTCCCTATTTTAAATCAGAAACTCCATTAAAATGATTATAAAAAGAACAAGGCACAGTTTTGTGGCCAAATTATTAGGTAAATACAGAAATACTGTATTTATGTGTGTTTATATCAACAGGGACGATAACACATGGGAGCCAGAGGACAATTTGGACTGTCCAGATCTGATTGCAGAGTTTCTGCAGTCCCAGAAAACGGCACACGAGGGCAAGAGGAAGGAGGCTGGAGATGCCGATGGAGATGAAAGTAAATCAAAGAAGAAAAAAGATGAGGTAAGTCCCAGCCCTTTATTCCTTTGAAGAGTCTTGAGTGCTTGATGAGTCTCATATGGCTAATCACTTTGGTTAGGCTGCCAGGATTAAAATACAGTATGTTAAAAATTGAGGGAGACACCAACATCCAAGTTTTGGCACAGTCAAGGGTTGGAAGTGACTCCCAAATTTATGGGATGCCTTTTATGGCATGATTCTTGGTCTTCCTAGCAGAGGTCAGCATTAATGCTCTCCACTGCTCTGACATTAATGTTTCAGGCGTCATCCACTGATGCATTTCTTCCAATTGATAATCCCCTGGTTTGAAGATAATAATAATGATAACCATTTTCACAATCTTCTCAGTTACAAGCTGTGAACTGAGTAGAGGGTTTATGGGACAAAAAAATTAAATGGTGCTTGGTGCCATGTTTAGTGTTGCCATCGACAATGAGTTGAATGATTTGGTTTCTTAGGGAGGAATGATACCAAAGGATTTTCAGCACTAGAAGACTTCATGCCACAGGATCCTGTTTAGTTTTGCAGTGATGGGATGAAAATGTGTTGAAACCGATATTGCTTGGCTGATGTTTATTTTATTTTATTTATGAATCTTAATGGGCTAAAACTTTTACATACATCAGAATAAGAGAGGCAGCTCTAGTTGTTACTCATGAGGCAACTTACACACCACACTATGCAGAAAGCTCCCAACACGCATGAACAGGCAAGAGCGTTCACCTTCACCTCTCGGTGCAAAAGCTGAATGTGCATAGTCATATGTGTATTTGCTGACAGGCGCTTCAATCTGCTTTTACACTTATACTGTTGATTACTGTTATCACCCCCATAGCAACTCCAAGTGGATTTTTCGACACGCATGTACAGGCAAGCACATACATACACACATGGCATCCCACAAGCACATTTAAGTACATCTGTTTTTCTTCATGATTGAGAATCCCAACAATTTCACCAAAGCCTCACAATTATGTGGCATTCTGCGTATATGTCTCAATTCATTTTTTGAATGGATTCCATCCATGAAAACATAGGGCCCTTTAAAATATGTAGTTAGTATTCTTTCTTGATTTGTTGAAGTTGTATCGTCTTTCAGACAGAGAAGTTAAGGGGCTTTGCTCGAGGTCTGGATCCAGAGAGGATTATTGGTGCCACAGATTCCACAGGAGAACTCATGTTCCTCATGAAATGGTTTGTATGCAGCTTTTGGCATATTAAATGTTTGGCAACTGTCAAAACTGAAACTTCACAGGCTGTATAAGTGCTTCTGTTGAATTTGTGTTTTTTGTATTGTTTGCCACTTGTTCTTGTATAGGAAAAATTCTGATGAAGCTGACCTTGTACCAGCAAAGGAGGCGAATGTGAAATGTCCTCAGGTGGTCATCTCGTTCTATGAAGAGCGACTCACTTGGCACTCGTACCCCACCGAAGACGAGAAAAAGGATGAAAAGAACTAACACAGGTCTGAGGGGAGGGGAGGGGAGAGGAAAGAAACGGTAGTTTTGAACATAAATGTAGTTTCAACAGAGTTTAGATGGAGGGGCATAGGCAAGCAAGACACCATTGGACTCCTTTGTCGTTTGGTGTAGTATCACTCATTTTATTCTACTTTTATCTGGATATGATCAAAGTGTATATATGCGTTAGGTTTGCTTGAAGAAACCCAGCCCAGAAGACATGTAAAATGCAGTGTTAATTTCCTCGACATCCAGTGAGTTTTCATAGCACTTTGGTCCAGTGGTTCGGGTCATTTTGCTATGACATTGTATTGTGAAGGTGTGTTATCATTTTACTTCCATTACAGTCTGCCATTTTGTTTAAAAGAAAACGGGTGTTTTGGTGCTTTTGAGAGTAACACCATGTTCATCTTCATTTTTAGTGTATGGTTATGAAACCTTTTTAACTGATTCAATTTAATTTGCTCATTGGTAACATTGCAGTGTTTTTCATAAACATGTCTTGCTTGTCTGTTTGGAGAATAAACCACTTTTTGTTACGGTGCCGTTTCATTCTGGTATTGCTTTTAACGAGAGCATGATTATTTCCTGGTTTGGTTCTTTACACTCCTGTTGTATAGTACCGGTACATTTCTTTACCATTAATGACACCAGCACACAAGAGGCACAGGTGAAAATAAAAACACTTTATTAATCAATAAACAATTCCAGATTGCCAGCAAATATTTCAAACTAAAACAAAGAAAACTACATCCAAACTGAAAGCAGAGGATGAGAAGGTTATGGAGACATTTGACATTACAGAAAAATAGTGACCAACGAACATAAAAATATTTACAGAACAAGACGGACAAAAACAGACAGTACACTTAGTAGTAGTATTAACTCAATAGTTGTGTTGCACTGAAGAATGTTAACTGAACAGATTCATGCCTCAATACTATGTCGAATGAGGACATTTAACAATGTCTCCAATTAAAAACAATTTTAAAAAATTGTTGGGATACCTGTCTTAATGTTGCTAATTCCTTCTTGTAAATATGTAATTCTAGCTTAACAGCTATCTGAGCTGCGACAATTGACCTAATTTTTCAACAGGCTGACATACATGTACTGACAGACTTCATTCAAAAGACAAACAAGTAATAGCACTTATACTTTAAGGACAATTTTCTCTGGTTCTCAAAACCTTTAAGTGAAGATAAGAGACTGTGAAATCAAGGCATTCAAAACAAAGTGTCCACTACACACATTCAGCTGTTTGTCAGTTCACTCATTCAAATTACTTAACTCATTTATTTACTTGGCTCTTGTTATCAACACAAAACGTACATTTTCAGCCAACAGTTCGGCTTTACAGCAGTTAAAAAAAAGTGTGCATCTTCAATTGCCTCAAGTGGCTATCAATAGGATGACAACATTGGCAAATAAGTTACTTAGGCTATCACTACACCACTGCCACAACTGAGCCAGTTTTAAGTCTATGCTTAAAACTCTGTATCCAAAAAAAAAGAAGATAATCCATAGCTTTAACTGTGACAGTCTGGAGTTGGTGGTAATACAGTACACTCTGGAGTTGCAAGCCCATCACAGTATTTTGAATTCCTCTGACCGGTTGCATTCAGAAAACGTGACTATAGGTTCGGCATAAAGTGTTCAAATCAACAAAGGGGGTGTAGGCTTTTACATAAAGCTGATGTAGCTAGATCTATAACCTTGTTTATACTACAGATTATGAACATTTCATAAGAGCCTTCCCAATTGCAGCTCCCATATTAAAACCTGCAGCGAAGGAATAGCAAGAGAGACACAGCAAAATGCATATAGCTAAGCCTTTCAAGGACAAATTACAGTGCTATGTATAAGTATAAGGAAGATGATACATTTTCCAATGCAGTGTGCCTCCTCCCTACAACGTCCATCTGCTCCGCTTGCAGAACTCCACCTCCAGGCCTCTCATCAGTGGCCAGCCCCGGAATACACTCTCAGCCTCTCCCTCTTTCTTGTTCCAGCATCCTAGTTCTACGCACATCAAATCCAATCTCTTTAGAGCCCTCTGAACTTGGAAGTCTGACAAATTTTTAGTCAAAAACTGGAATTTGCAATACAAACCCATTGCATTAGAGTGCAGTGTTGGGAGCATTTAGGTTGTTCAAGTGCACCATACAACCTTTGGTTAGTATAGGTCCTAAAAGATGACTTCCTTTAGCCTTTGGTATCTAAACTCATAAAACCATTAGACGCCATGAACATTTGGAACTTAAAAGCCTCAGTGACTATGAAAATCACTAAAAGTCTCCAGTGTGGGATGTGATCTAACCTTTAGTCCTTTAAAACTGTCTCCAATGCATAGGAGATCCTTGTTGACATTGTTCTTTTTTTCTTTTTTTTTTACTCCCACTTGATACTAGTCCCTTCATTTGATTGGCCATAATGACAAATCTTGTCCTTCCTCAGTGGTTTGGTGCAAAAGGATCTAGACCAGATACTTTTTTCTATCAGCTCATTTTAAGTCCTTTCATACCCTTCTTTTCCTTGTTCATTCATTTTCCCCCACATCAAAATAATGAAATATCAGTACTCAAATAAAGAGCTACTTCTGCTTCAAAGTTGTTTCCAGGAAAAAACGCAGGAACAAAATGAAGAGGGGAAAACAACTAATGCAGGAAGACTAGTCAACAATGCCGATTTTCTTCTCACAGGCATCTTCTCAAAGAAAAAAAAGGACATCTCTCTTGCATCTGCAAAAATCTCATTGATTTAGCAAAGTGAAAGAATGAACAGCAGTTTGCCCCCTCACTTCTTTTTGTCTTTTTGTTTTTTCTCAGGCTTCCGATTCTGCTCAGCAGCTATCATGCTGCGGGGCATGATCAGCACGCTGCCATCAGCACTGTACTGGAGCGAGTACTCACTGGGGGGGTAGGGCCGGCCCTCCTCGTCCCGTAGCTGAGTGAACACCTCTTGGTAGAGACTTTGCACTTTCTGCTTCATCTGCCGGATGGAACGAATGAACTCCATCTTCTCCTTCAGTAGGCGGGCTTTGTCACGTCTCAGGTCATGGACACCCTGCTCCAGGTTTAGGATGGTGTCCAGCTTGCGCTTGCGGCAGTTCTGGGCTGCCATCTTGTTCTTGCCGCGTCTGCGGATGTCACGGATGAGGGCTAGCTGTGCTTCGCTCAGGTGGTGTTTGGCTAGGAGCTCGTTGAACTCTTCAACAGGCAGGTTAATGATCTTCTCATTGGAGAAGGGGATTTTCATGGACCGGGCTCGGCGTTCATCACGACTGGACTGCTTGTCAAGCAAGTCCTGAGGAGGCTGAAGCTTAGAGTTCTGTTTGTCGCGGACAGTTTTCTTGCCAACTGAGATGGGGAGCTCTGGGTGATCAGAGAATGCAGAAGAAAGGGGCAGATTATAAGTGTGATTGTGGCTGATGTTGTCAAGCTGGGGGAGGTTGTGGAACTGGGAGAGGTCCTGATAGCTCATGCGGCAGAGCTTGCTATACCCAGGCTGGTAGCCCCCAACAGCACCTTCCTCTGTCTCCGCGGTGGCTGCTTCAGAATCAGTGCTGTACCCCACAGCTCCTTCCTCTGAGAAGGTGGCAGAGGTGGAGGAGGAAGAAGCTGCAGAGGAGCAGGAGGTCTCAGAGCTGCTTGGAGAGGCTGGGCTGTGGCTGGAGTCCAGGGAGAGACCTGAGTCAGAGTCAAGCTCATCCTCCAACTGGGAAGCCTGGGCTTGACTGAAGCCCTCCTCCATGGCAAGGTCCAGCAAGCTGATCTCATCGAGCATGGACTCTTCCAGCAAGGTGCTGAATGGATCAGGCACTATAGGTGTGGAAGTAATGTTGCTATTAGAGCTGTTAAGTGGTGGGAGAAAGAGTCCGGTCAGGTTAGTGGCTCCAAATGTAGAGTTGATGTTGGAGGAGTTGCTGGAGGAGAGTCTGAGCATGGTGGGTGTTGGGGTGCTGCTAGTAGATTCCAGCTGGGGATTGAAAATATGTGGGAATTCTTGGCTGCAGCTGGGGAGGGAGGCCTGGTGAAGGCTGACATCCTGGTTTATCAGTGTTGAGCGAGAGGAAAGTCCAAAGCTTCCCATGGTGTTTGACTCCGCTGTCCCACTTGTGCTACTGACACTGCTAGAGTTGGTAGCGATTGAGGTGTTATTCACATCCATTGCCTTTGAACAGAAAGATTTTGTTAGGGGAAATCTACAAACATTTTTTACATTTTCGAGTACACGAGACATTTTGGCTGTCAATTTTTACTTTTTTTGCGTTGGTATTCGTTGTTGGTTTAAAAATCAAGTTTGAAACTGTAATTAAGTGATTTTGTTTATCATAATTCCAAACATAACAAACATTTCCTCTAAAGGATATACCTATATGAATTCTTTTAATTTTAACTTGTTATTTCAAATCACAGGTGTGGGACTACCTCTGTGGATCCCCCACATAACAAGAGTAGTCATGGCTTTTCACACAGCACATGCTTTGTCTATGGTTATCTTAACCGGTTATCTTAACAATTGGCCTGGGCTGACATTTAACCCATGGCTAACTCTTAGCCTAGGGCTAATGATTCACACAGTGTTCTTCTTAGCCCAGGGCTTACATGTCCAAAGGTACACGGGACCTACGTTTACATGAATGACACGAGACTTGGCTACCATTATGTGCTCCACCACAGCCTACTAACTAGCAACAATTATGTTACCGCTATTATAGCGTTATGCAAAAACGATTAAAAGACATTGGTTAGAGAGAAAAAAGGAGAGTGGAGATTTTGAAAAGAAAATGGAGGCTTATTTACCTTTTCAACCAGTGGCAAGCCTCCGAGATGCTGTTGTTTATGTCACTGATGACACGTTTTTATTGCAGCAGGTCCCGTCCAGTCTATCTTGGACGGATTTTTCCATCCATAAACTTAAAAATAACTGTCTCTGCCTGCGACCAGTGTGAAAAGCCATAGTGACTAAGTGATTAGCAATTGATTTTAATTATAATTGTTCATTGCATACTTGTAGCTCCATGATGGCCATGATGTCTTGCCACTGCTGCTCCAAGTCCACCTGTGGCTCTGCCTGGGTCAGTGGTGGTGCCAGAGGGAGACTCTGAGATGTAGAAGGAGCTTCTTCATTGGAGACCCCTATCTCTGGGGTGACAACGGGGGCTGGAAACTAAGTGACATCATAAACATTAGACAACATGTACGCCTTTTTTGGGGGTTATTTTATTTGTCACACACATGCAGAGCACCGCACACATAGTGAAATTATTTATCAGCATTTAACACATCACTGGCAACCTTCCGGCTACAAGCCCACTTCTCTACCTCTGGGCTATCTACCGCCCCTTTGTAGTTAGTTTCCAATATTCCAAAATAATTTTAAAACAACAAATAATAAATTGTAGTTTTTACCTCAGATTCCTCTCCAAAAGGGAAGGTGGCCTCCAACAGCCTCAGGCATTCTTGTAAAGATAGTGAAGTCTGCGAGCCAAGGCCTGAGAGCTGGATAAGAACAAGAAAGAGGTCACGTTCAATACAATGGTATTGCTTTAAAAAAAAGGAAAAGAATTAATAGATAAACAGCAAAGGCAAAGTAGGTGATTGAGTATTACTATATTAATAAAAGCACGATATCTTAAGCATGGCAATCAAGCGGATATGACAAATAGTACCACAAACTGCCATAATGAGTTGCCATGTGGGTTATATCATAAATAAAAGCGTGCCTTCATCAAGCTAGATTGACTACTTCCTGTTTCTGTGGCATGGGGCAGTTTTATGTGCCAATACACCCACTGGATAAATGCTATGTACGGTCTCAACTTCCACTGTCTGAGACCTTTCTAAGTCATCAAACTAGAATGACTAGTATCATGACTAGAGAGACAAGGACAGCTAATTGTACGAGAAGAGGGAAAGATTCTGCAGAATGCCAGGCTAACAGATTGGGACACACGTAAGGGAAAATCTTTCCATTATATTCAGACTGAGCATCATTTTTTCACCCTCAATGTGTTACAATGGTGAAAGTGGTGAAAAAGGAACTAAGTAGAAATGTCTCCACATTAATCAAAATTCATATAGCAATATTCTGCCATCAAAATTACAATACCTTTCACCAATAGTGGCCCTAATCTCCTGAGACAGTTCAACGTACCAGCACCCACTGGACAAAACACAAATATGTGCCAGCCCATTTAGGCTACTAACCTGCTCTGGAATGCTCTCTCCTGTCTCCCCATCCACAGGCTGAGAGTCTTGTAAGTTTACTCCATTTCTCCAGCTCTTTTGTGACTCATTCCCTTCCTTGCTCTCCTGTGGGCTGGGCTTGTCCTCCCCACTCTCCTTCTGACGGTTGCTGTAGTTGAACACTTCTCTTCCTGCACCAAGGTCAATGTCCTGTCGCCACAGGATGTCAATCAAGTCAATGTCCTGGAAAAACATATTGCCAAAATCGAGAAATGTCAGGAATACAGATAAGTTATTTTCCTAATTACACTGAGTACATTGGATGTTTTGATCATTACTCAAACTCATAGCATGGTACAAATGAAATCCTAATATATTTGGACTATGCATGACCGAGATGATTTAGTTATTTACACTCATTAACTAGTACTAATACTGTTTCGTTTTATAGGAGGAAGATGACTGATTTGTATTATTCCATTACAGTGGGTAATTTTAGCAGTCGAGTCTGGCATATCACGTAACAGAAATCTGGTCAGATGACGTAACCATAGCATAACCTCTTAGACATGGTAGCTATCATGTGACCAAAAAGCAGTCTCAGTTCATTACAGGCCTTCAACAATGGCTTTATGTGACCCACAATGACTGCATCAATATGGCAATCCTGTGACTATTGAGAAACGCATGATTTCTTATTGTCATACACAGAAATGTTTGAATATGTAACTAGTAAATTTTCCCTCTGCTGTTTTAAGGAGCTGAAACTAAGGAGGGTGAATGGTTTGGAATTAGAAACTTCTTCGTGTTTTATGTGCACCACTGCATCCTAGTGAACATTCCAACATGAGACCAGAATCACAGTTGTAATGAATGGGCCTGACTAAAAATATCTGATATAAAAAAAGACCAGGGATGAAGACCAGGCATGTAGAGGAGGGTACACACACCCAACCTCAGTTTACCCACCTTTTGATGTGCGTAATATAATTGACCCACCTTTTTAGGCTGACATAAATCTTTATCACATAAATTCACAGTAAGAAGTATCGGACTGTAAGTTATAGGAAGATAAGATCTCTTAAGGAAATAATACATTAATGCGTTTCTGAAAGTATAATAGATTTTTGTTTATACTGGTGGCTGCTTGGCTTATGATCGCCAACTGGAGGTCATAGTTTACCCACCTTTTTATTTACCACTGCGTCACTGGTGATGACTGTCTAGCTAGTTGACAAACAAATTGACAATACAATTATTTGCATTCAGTTAAATTATGTGATTCAGAAATATTTACATCCATTCTGACAATTAATTTCTTAACTGCTGGCATAAAATCTCAATGTTAACCAATGACATGAGCCATTCCTACAGGTCTCATGAATTAGTTTACACTCATAAGCATGTACCATTATGCCACTGCTTGACCCCTCCTTTTTGATAGGTGCTCCCCAGGTGTTAGCAGAGTAAAAGTGAGGACAAGTTGCAGTACCTCTTTTGTGAGGTCATCATTGCCATCCCTGTTGCCCTGCTCCTGGTTACCCTCCGGGGCCACAGCTCCCAGGCTGCTGTCCGCTGCATTCAGGTTGTAGGTGGATTCAGGTTCTCCACCTCCTCCCCTCATGGCCAGGGTAGCGTCAGGGTTGTTAACGTCCTCTAGGCCGGCCCCATTGTCCAGGGTGATGCTAGGGCTGGACTGGCTGGCGGCGGACACCACTGTCTCAGGGTCACGGTGCACCAGCCAGGTGCTGAGCTCGGTACTGGGCACAGAGAGGCGATCCAGTTGGCGCACCTGGTTCAGCAGCCGGCGAGTGGTGAAGAAATGGTCGAGGTCCACACTCTTTGGATGAATGCCATAACCGTCCAGCGTGTTGCGCAGATTGTGAAACTGTGTCTGAGTGTAGGCTGAGCTGGGGCCCAGGATGATCTCGCTCAGTGGGGGCAGCTGATTGCTCAGGTAGGTGTCAACGTCCACCCGCACCCCAATGAGACTCAGAAGGATGGTGAACTGAATCAGGCCCTCTGTGAAGTACTTTTTCAGGTAAAGCATTTCTTTACAAAGGAACAAAGGGTGAAAGTAAAAAATTAAAACAAAAACGGGGCCAACTACCTTGAAGCAATGCTTCTCCACTTATACTAGAAAATTGAGATAAACACGTGAAAGTAAGAAATATTTTAAGATGGCGTGGGGAAAGGGTCATGGGCTTAAACGCTTTAGCGGGGTTCTGTTAGTTTTAAATGTGCATAAGATCCAAAATGGTGTATCCACTTCTTTGAGAGTCCAAATAGTGTTCAAAGCTTTGTTCTTCATAAGGTCCTCATTCTCCCATACCTGAGAAAAGTGAGAAAGGACATTTTACTGGTCTACAACAAATAGCTGATCTTAGTTCAACATTATAAAACATACAAATATAACTTGCAGGACAGAGATCACCGTTCAGTACTAGCATATTTCATGTTTACATCTTTCAAACGCCAAAGTCTTAGCTACCTACATTTGCATTAAGCACATGCTAATGAACAGGGAAAAGCGACTTGCTAGCGACATCAACCATTGCACCCTCCCGAGACTAGACAGAACTGGTGACAGCTGGCACCGCACAATGAATTTTGAATCTCGGAAAGTCAGCAGACCAAATATGATGAACACAGAGCTATAAGACATCACCCCACCCTAGACAGCACAGCTATGTGTTGTGGGTGTTATGTCTGCTGAAGGTGAATGAGGGAGTCTCGAAAGCTCGCTCGCTAGCGATAACACTCACTGTCACAACGTTAGGCGGCAGGCAGGGTTCCTCCCTCCCTCCTTTCGCACAGCTGCGCCTATGTCCTACTAACGTTAGCTAGCTTGCGTTTTAATGACACCCTCGACTGCTACTATTGCACACAAACAAATCCCCCTATTATATGACAGAAATTACCACTGACATGTGTTGCCACATCAGTTAACTTGAAACGTTGTTTACCCTAAAAAGTGACAGGTACCGCGCCTGGTAGTTTTTCCGACTATCTACTTCCGCTGTGGCTAGCCTCAAACAATCCCCCCTAGCAACAAGTGGTGAAAGAATGACTGACAGATTAGAGATCCATTCACGTACCAAAAACGCGCCCAAGACGCTGGACTCCAGCAAATCTTGGCCAATAGAAAAGAGACGTGGGTGGGCTTCTGAGTGGAGAAAAATGCTAAACTATCGGAACTCGATGCCAATACGCGGTGTTAGCTTTGTAAGCTAGTTTGCCATCTTAACCTCTCAGCTACTTTGAAAGGCGTTAACTAACTAACGTCTCATACGAGATAAACTACAACGTCCAGTGAGTTTCTTATGAATACTAAGTTGCCTCGTGTCATCTGTAAATTAGCTAACGTTAGCTCATGCTACGAATCATTGCAATCCAGGTATCATCTTACGCATTAATTGAAAACGTCTTGATTTATACTTACGCATGAGGATTTTGCAACTGTGTCTGCTTGCCCACACGTCCACTACCACCTGAGAACAAAATAAAAAAAATCCTGCTTCATTAAGAGGCTCCACAGAGTTAACCAATATATCACTCCAACCATTCCTCATTGAATGGCCCACCATGACTTGCAAAATTGCTAGCTGTGGCCCGGCTAGCCTAGCAGAACCGCTTTCACAGAAACACAGGCTTTCACACAGCGCATGCGTAGAACATTCTAGTGGCAAGCTTTCATCACCCCACTAAACATTCTCCCACGGATAGTAATAATAAATGGTATTACCTAAAACATATTCCCTACGAAACCTAAGCATTTTGTTGGAAAAGGTTTTGTTTAAACAAATAAGAATTACGTGGTTTAATAGTATATGCGCATAGTTAATTGCGTAATAGTGTCAGGTGATCTTTTCAACACTTAACACTTCATAATCTTAATTCTGAAGAGCACCCCACCTCCCTAAAAACAAACGTTATACCAACCTATGAGTAATTGTTATATGTGCATTTAAAAAAAAAAAAGACTTCATGTAGCCAGTTTATGAATCATCAGGAGCTAGAAAGTGAATTATCAATAGTTACTGTTCCAATTCTCTGGAGTCCCTATGGCACTGTTCACGGTCATTATTTAATACAAAGTATTTCAAAGAGCTCAAATTTTGTACTCTAAATTACATTTTGGGTTTGACTAGTAACTTCAGCAATTCATTGATTAGTCAAGTAACTTAATGGACATGTGAAAGGAAACATGTTTGCTTCTTACATTACATTATGTCATTTAGCAGACGCTTTCGTCCAAAGCGATTTAAAATTACCCAGTGCTAATCCAGAAAATGTAATCTGACAGAACACACAGACACATTTAACACAATAAATACCACTTTTATTTCTCCAGGAGCAAGATAGTGAGCTAAATCGTGATAAAATATTTTTGGTGAACATCTGTGAACTTCACCTCTATATACTAAGTCCCATTAGGTTGACAGGCCTCTTGTTGTATCGCTTTGAAATGTCTGTTTCAATCTGAAAAACAAATGACAATTCAGTCAAAATTATCACTTATAACACAATAGTGTAGTGAGTTATGTTATCCATTAGTCTTCCATGTTTAGTTAACAGGGATTGAATCAATTTATGTTATATTCAATTAATCTGAAACTGTATACTTAACTTTATTTGACCTACTAATGACAGAATATTCATTCTCAATGACACTTTAAGATGGATATAATGATGAATACTTTACGGCACAAGTTGGTAGATTGTCAATATTTGAAGATGATTTACTTCCTATGTTCCTACGTAATTGAGAGTCACTTGTCTCCATGAGACTCCATTAAAATTCTGTCTGATGAGAATAATTCTACACCAGCCTGAATTGAAAAAAATGAATCACAAGCTAGTGAGCTGGTAAATTGTCATCCCTATGAATATGAATACATTGAAAAAATAATCCAATACCAGTTTCTGGAGCTCCCGGGAGCGTCCCGCCAGCATGTCAATACGAGGCTCCAGTTTGGCCTGCTCCTCTAGAGCTTCCTGTCTCTTCTCAGCCAGTGTGGCACGCTTCAACACCAGGATGTCTGCCTGCTTCAGCTTCTGTCTCAGGACCTCTGACACACGTTCAACATACCTAGACTCACACACACATACTGTTAATATAAAGAGTAACGAGCAAAACAACAGAAGTAATGTTTCTGAAGTAGAGCGGGTATAGAGGGGTCTGGTTCTGGGATGCCAGACTTCAATCAGACAGGACAGCGTACCGCGGTGAGGCCTGGATCATGAAGAGGTGCTGCATCCGAAGAGTGGTCAGCCGGTCCATTAGATCGCGCACTACTGCCAGCATCTCCTGGATATGTTCACGGTTTTGGCCTTGGATGACAGAGGGGGCCAGCTGGAACTGGCTCATAGCCACCACATCTCCCTCTTCTCCCATCTCGCTCATCCGCTGTGTCAGGAACACTTCCAGCTGCACCACCACATGAAACCATATTGTCACTCACTTTGTGGTAAATTGTTCTCCAAACACAATCAAATGAGTGAAAAAACTATAGAAATTACAACCTCCCACCCCAACCTGCCCCAAAGAAAAACATCACAAACAACAGGGATCATAGGCAGACTCTATAACTTTTACTGTACATGGATACCCATATCTGTTATTGTTCAGGATCAGACCTTGGTCAAATAGTATTTGTCCCAGGCTTGATGCACATCTATACTCCTTATTGTTTGGGATACTCAAGTACTGTTTTTAAGTTGATGCATGTAAACATCATATTCATCACATTGTCACAATCCATATAGCATACAGTTATCTTATAACGCAAACAAAGGTCAAGTGTGTGTGACCAAAAGAAGAGGGAGCAGTTTTACAAGAGTTATTTAACACTACAGGAGCACATACTTGTATCGAGCCTGGCCATTACCTCCATTAGCTCATCAATGAACTGGCTGCGTGACTGAGGGTTCTCCAATATAGTCAGAGCGTCCTCACCCCTTGCCACACCGTCAGGACCTAAGAGATGTGAGACACGTATGTCTTTTGCAAACAAACATTCCAACCACTGAGCAAGGGACTGTAAGAAGAGATGTGATACGTTTGGCTAGAGGCATACTGGGGAAACGGAAAAAGTACTTACAGTCTGTGCCCACATCTACGATTTCTATTTCTATGGGAGCTGCTTCACCGTGTCCCCAATCAACACCGACTACACCCGTGTCCTGTCGAAATAGACCGAGAGAAATGGTATGTTAAGAGTGGATGCAATGGCAATTTAACAACACCAGAGGTATACTAGGTATTAATTAACAAGCCCTTAATGTAATGAGATTGTTCTTAATGTATTAGACTAGTGAAATAAAAGGTAAACAAAAACTATATACAGCATATTTACTGTATATATATATATATATATATATGTCATTTTCAAAAGTATGCTCATGTCTCATACCTTGGAGTCAGGCTCCAGACTAATGCCCCAGTCCACTCCATCCTCAACTGTGATCCCAAAATTAACTTCCTGAGTCTCTGTTCCACTGCCGAAGTCACCCCAGTCAATCTAAAGCAAGTTTTAAAACGCAACACAGAAACACAATGCCAATGGTGAGGCAAATGTCAGTTGTGAATGTATACATGATATACATTTTGGACCTATGCTGACATTTGTTAAATATCTCAGAATAGCAATGTTGACCTGTCACCAGTTTAGCTTTTGAAATGAAAATTATGAGAGAGATCGCTGAGGGAACTCGGTCAATGATCCGAACACCACACTACTATTCTACATATGGGTCCCAGGTTTATAGAGAATACAGTGAGAGGCCAACCAACCGTTTCCTCTGTGACTGTATCAGGAGGTGCCTCCTCCATAACAGGCCTCTCAACCACTGCGGGGGCCTTCCCCGTCCTCCACTCGTAAAACGTTGCGTTACCTCTCCTCTGGGCAAATGTCAGCATGGTCAGGACTGGTTCAAACCTGTGAATGGAGACACGGGGATTCGCTTGTCTAAAAAATGATTTAAGTATTAGGGATGTGCATATACACTCTGGTCTGAACATGCTCAAAATAAGCCTTTTCACGCTTGGCTGAGCTGCACTGTGCCAGCCTGGTAACACGTAGCTGACAGAGGTACAAAGCAAGAGACAATGTGGAAAAATAAATGGATACAATTGTGGTGAGATGTTGATAGTGCGGTACAATGCTGCAGGATAGTGTGAAAAGGGGTACTGAAATACCAAAAAGTTAAGTGTCCCTTTAGAAACCTTGCATTTCCAGTTGCCTTATATATTTTTTACAATACATGACAAACTGACACTGTCACTTTGTCAAAATGTTTCATGACGCTGGGAAACTGACAATATGTATTTTCTATTGTTTAGCGGCGATCAGATACTCACCACTCACAGACAAAGCTTGTGAAAGAGGTGTAGAGTTGGATATGCTCCTGTAGCTTGGATGCATCCTTCCCTACTTCCCCAAGAACTGTGGGTAGATCTTTCACCAGGGCCTGCAGCTCCCGAGCCACATTTTCTCCCTGGCAGAGAAAAAGGTAAAGCAACTAAATGAGAGCAACAGACTGGACAAGCACCATTCAGTCAGTCCATCCGTCTATTCATAAAATGCCCAATTCTGAGCACTGTATAATTGTTTTCTCCGTGTGGGTTTTTGCGTGTTCATGCACTCCTGTGTATGTGTGTGCTCGCACGTACTGTGATGCCGTACTGCTTGCAGGCAGCGTAGTAGCGTTCCCTCAGGTCTGCGGCTGAACTCTGGCACTCCACTTCCCGCCGGCTCAGCTCCTGCTGCAGCTGCTGGGTTTTAGCCACCTGCTTCCTCAGAGCCGGGCCTTCATAGCTCACACTGCGACACAGCAAGCTGGCAACCTCCGCTGGGAGACGCGAGAGGAAGCAGTGGTTCAAGATTTATACATGTGGTTATTTTGTCTCCGTAACTGGTCCTGTGTGCCAACCACTTCGTTTTTCAAGTCAACTAAATATCAAGGCCCGAACAAACGCAATCCAATGTTGAATGTCATGTTTAATCTAGTGCTGACTAAGAATGGTAATAGCATCTTGTATTAAGGAGCATGGCTTTATCCTAGCATTACTTAAACTATGGGATGGGGCCATTAATAGGTGATGGGCCTGTTTCTAGTGGGTCCCCATGTGATAAGAGCAGTAGGACATTTGAATGAGCCTGGGTCCCAGGGTGAGGATAACTTATAAAGTTGAAGAACCCCTACTTTATACTATACTCACCCAAATAGACATTATCTGACTCATAGAGAGACACAATTTCCTGCCAGTCCTGTAACAATAAAACAGAGAAGACAGTTAAAATACACATGTTAGGAGTCTCAAAGACTAATTAGTTTTGCAGCACAGGAACACAAGACAAAGATCACTTGGTTTGTAACTGACCTGCTGGCTGGCGGACAGACAAACAGGGAAACAGATATATGGCTGGTTTGAATCCTCTCACCTTCATCCTCTGAGAGGAATATCTGCCAAAGATGTTCTTAGAGGAAGCCTCTGTTCCCTTCAGTATCTCCACGATCCTCAGGCAGTGAAAGTAGTGAATGTCTAGCAATGAAAACAAACAAACAAACAAGACTCAGCACGCCAGTTCATACGCACTGATCTCATCACAGTGGAGGGCTGAGAGAGAAACATACAGTGGATCATTAATGATAACTAAATGGCGAATAATTACCTTAACATTACATAACAATGCACCCAACAATACCGCTCAGGGCTGGGTTAACACCAAACTCAAACTTTGATCCAATCGTTTACAACGCTACAAAGGCCGACATGAGAGTTGAGAAGTTTGAAAGTCAACGGAAACAAAAGATGATTTTGTTGTGACTGCAGCGTTGAGAGATTTCTTAGGGATACCCAGCCTGGAATATGAAATAAAACATGTAAACCAATCAAATGGAGTACAGAGAGGGACCCACAGGAGCCGGAGAGAAGCTGCCTGATCTCCTCGTTCTCCGGCATGTCCTGGATGGCAGAGTTGACCTTCTCCCGGATCACCATTATGGCACTCTGCCATTTCAGATTACAATGGCGTCGATCCAGCAGCCAGTCTGTGGACGACAGTATGACACATTATTGTTACCATCTTTGGATTTGGCTCACTTGGGTACATTTGTTGGAGGCTACATGTGTGAGAAACTGAGCAGGAGAGTAACACTGGTAGCACAATGGTGGGTTATGGTGATGTTGGGTTAATTTAAACGAAACACCTGGACTGTATAGCCCATCACATTTGAATAGTCTATTACACAAGACTTACCCAGAAGCTTCCTGGCCTGTATGTCGATGGGAAGGTTTTGAATATTCTGTTGGAACAAGAAAACGGTCAGTGTGTACGTGTACGCGAACATTACGGCCCGGGTTATTAAAGCCGTGCAGTTTCTTTATCAAGCTAGCATCGAGTCAAAGCGAGAGAGGGTTTCAGTTTACCTCCATCGTCTCTTCTGGCGATCACAATTAACGTACTTCCCACTTTTTACGGCTGCATTATAGATTTAAGTCATAGGTTTCGCTCCGGGATTACTCTCGCCATCCCGCTGACACTGTTTACACGATTTGACACGTTACAAGAAGGAGAGCCAATAGAAGGAGGCGACGTAGCACTCCCCGGAAGGAGTAACCAATGGTATTTTCCGATGCTGAACGCTGCAGCTCGTTGGTGAATAGTGTAGTTCCTGATTGGGTGAAGAGCTAGAGTTAACCACTAGAGGACAGTATCATCCGTTATCTGTTTCGATGCATCCTCTTTGACGCAGAATGGTGAGAGATTTTGGAGCAATTTAATCTGCTGTAAATTGTTGGCTACAATTAATTCAGAATTTTAAAAGCAACATTTTACTGTCCATTTATTGCACCATGACCTCAATTAAATAGGGCAGCAGCTAATACATTAAAGTTCATTCAAACTGACGTTTATATTGTCTTATATTCCCACTTTGTCATTAAAAAATGACTGAAATAATTGTATCTTAAGCACGGGTAGTAGAAAAGTCTCAAAGTAAACTGTAATTTTCTTCTATTCTTTAGCTATTACGGTACATCATTTTGTTAAGCCAAGTGTGGACAAAGGTGTGTGTGTGTGTGTGTGTGTGTGTGTGTGTGTGTGTGTGTGTGTGTGTGTGTGTGT
>OMOT01090452.1:0-24132 GCA_900312575.1 Acanthochaenus luetkenii | reverse complement strand
ATATAGTAATTAATAAGTAAAAGTAAACCAACAATCAGAAATTGAAAAAGTCTCTGAATTGCCTTTGAAAATAGTGCAAGAAATCAGTTTTGTTTTTTTGGAACATGTTGAAAAACAGTCTTGTAAAACCTCTGGACATTGTAAACTGTAAAGTCCATGAAACTAAAGCCCCTTCATGACTGCTTTCTCACTTCTTGGAGATTGTAAGGCTGTCTTCAAGACACCTGGGAACTGGGGAGTTTCCCACCTCGTAGTGAAACTATGATGCTTGAATGACGCAGTCGCATTTTGGATTAAAAATAACTTTGAAATCGATACTTTTCAAGAGGAATCGATCCCAAATGAGTAGTATGTGAGTATCGATACCAGTTTCGATCCACCCATCCCTAGTGGATAGTCCTTTCCTAATTTGGCCGCATGCTCAGCAGAAGGTTACTGTAAAATGATGACGGAGGCTTTTAAAACTAAAGCCCCTTCATGACTGCTTTCTCACTTCTTGGAGATTTTAAGGCTGCCTTCCTGGAACTGGGGAATGTAACATCTCGTAGTGAAACTATTGACACTTGAGTGATGCATTTTGGATAGAAAATAACAGAAATTGATACTTGTCAAAGGGCATCACTACCAAATGAGTACCGGTAGTATGCGAGTATCGATACCAGTTTCGATCCGCCCATTCCTAGTGGACATTCCTTTCCCAATTTAGCCGCATCATCAGCAGATTGTTACTGTAAAATGATGACTGAGGCTAAACGGTCCAGATTACATACAGAGCCACGCTTGTGGTAAGAGCTGATGATCCATCGCATGTTTTTCTGGTTTTAAATCAATGGAATAATTAGCGCCACTGAAAACGGTTGATTAACAGGACAAAAAAATGCAATAGTTTCATTCTGTGTCACGCTGCTCAGTGTTTGCTTGTTATTCCAGTCCACATGTAGAGAACATAAAGCGGGGTCGGGAATTATGTAAAATACGTCCATAAAGCAGTTCTGCTGCTTTTTTGCGGCAATGGAGAATATCTATGATAGACATTTTTTTATCGCCGTACAATATATATTGTCATATCGAACAGCCCTATTACAGTGCATATGTTTAGCATGGGTGGACCCAATGGGAATCAAACCCCCTTACCCTGGCAGTGTTAGCGTCATGCTCTGCCCATGGGGCAATATAGGGCCATGTGGTGTATATATATAAGTGTCAATATTAGCATGTTGACTCATCTGACATTTTTGACTATTTATTTATTGCAGTTGCCATTTTCTAAAGCCTCCACTTTTAAGAAAAATGTCCTTGTACATCTATTCTAAATCCTGTATACTGTTTAACCTTTTCCCTGTTGTTTCTGTGGTTATGTTCTTAATATTTTGGCGTGTATGTGTATCTTTAATTGTGACTCTGTTTGACTTTAGTTGGAGACAAGGTTCCTGCTGACATTCGTATCTGTTCAATCAAATCAACAACCCTGAGGGTAGACCAGTCCATTCTGACCGGTAAGACATAGCTTCTCACTACTGGGTTCATAGCCATCATAATTCTGTCCTTTGCCAGATTTACATTTTTGACAATGAGTATTGCAGTTGCCTCCAATAACATAGGTATTTTTTGTATAGCTTTGACTATGAACTCTGATTCTTAGGTAATTCATAGAAAATTGCATTGGTGTAATGCGTTTGTACAATGATTCAGTTGTCGTCCAATCCACATGATGAACAAATGAGGTTGCTCATTGTTTCCATACAAAGGCTTAAAAATCAACTTCTCCCTTGTAATCAGAGGTTTCACTTCCATTATTCATGCTAAGAAGCCTTTGACTTTGATTAATGGAGCAGCACATGTGCTCTTGAATTGAACATTTCATGAGTGTGTGAAAGAAGTTAAGATGTATGATCAGTGAGAATGATTGCAAACCTTCAGTCATACGTGCACCTTTTTGAGTTTTCACGGTAGCATGAATGATTTGCACCGTAGAACCCTCTGTAGAGATGATTGTTGAAGTATGTACTTTCTCCCTAGAACCATGTGCGGAGACAAATGCAAATAGATTTGACCTGTTGTTCTTGTAGGCGAGTCTGTCTCTGTTATCAAACACACTGACCCTGTGCCTGACCCACGTGCCGTCAACCAGGACAAGAAGAACATGCTATTCTCTGTAAGCAGTCATCTCAACTCTCACAAGTCATCACACATCCTCTTGTTACCCTTGAACCACATGTTTGTTTGGGTTCCTTCAACTTCATGGGAAAATGTTTTTATTTGAAGATGCATTATGTGGGATTTTATCATTTGTACTTTAACCAACATGTATATACTTTTTTTCAGGGTACCAACATTGCAGCTGGCAAGGCTGTTGGTGTGGTGGTGGCCACCGGCGTTAACACAGAGATTGGTAAGATCCGTGATGAGATGGTGGCCACCGAGCAGGAGAAGACGCCCCTGCAGCAGAAGCTGGATGAGTTCGGCGAGCAGCTGTCCAAGGTCATCTCCCTCATCTGCATCGCCGTGTGGATCATCAACATCGGCCACTTCAACGACCCCGTCCACGGAGGCTCCTGGATCCGCGGCGCCGTCTACTACTTCAAGATCGCAGTAGCACTGGCCGTGGCTGCCATCCCCGAGGGTCTGCCTGCTGTCATCACCACTTGCCTGGCCCTGGGCACTCGCCGCATGGCCAAGAAGAATGCCATCGTCCGCAGCCTGCCCTCTGTGGAGACCCTGGGCTGCACCTCTGTCATTTGCTCTGACAAAACTGGTACCCTCACCACCAACCAGATGTCTGTCTGCAGGGTGAGATATACACACACACACACTGTTGTTGGTGGTGCATTGAGTGGTTTGGTTCTTTGCACTTTATCATCTTTGCTGCCCATGCCGTGTTCCATCCCGGCTACAGTCAATGTGACTATCAACAACCATATGTCCTGTTGAAGTGCTCTTTAGCAATATATAAAACCCCTACCCACTCAGTCATTGTATGTCACTCTAGTTAAGATTGATTCGATTTTTAATTAGATTTATTTTACATTCAGTTAAAAAATTACATATCTCAAGCAAAACGCCTTACAATAAAGTAATGTACTTATTTCCATTATGGTCCTTGGTCTCAGACATATAAAACAATACAACAAAGAGCATCGGTACATAATATTTACCTAAAGTTCTTAAGCTTTAACATTTTCAAGGAGCCAGGTTTTGAACTTTTCTTAAAAAGGTGCTGGCTGCTTGTACTCTTTATCGGCAAAGGCAACATATTCCAGTTTGTCGCTCCACCAAACCTAAATTAACATTTACCCATGTTGGTTTTTAACCGAGGCAAGTACATATCAGCAATACTGGCTCTTGTATGTTGAGAATGAGTGTCACCACTCCTCTGAAAGAGATCATTGAGGTACTCCAAGCAAGATGAAACTAGAGAGTTGGCTAACAGATGGAGACTCGCTGCATCCAGAAATGTCCTGGTCAGAAATGTAGTTCTGCCGTTCACCTTGCTTATGGTCTTTAAAGCCAAAGTTTCACCACCCAGACTGTTGTCTAATTGGCAACCTAGGTAGCTGACTATGGTTTTAGCAGTAAAGGACTGGCCATCAAGGTTAATATTGGGCAAATTCAGTTTACGCAGCCTGGGTTGGGAACCGAATACGATATATTCAGTTTTGGTCACGTGAAGAGACAACTTATTGTCTATGAGACAGATCTTTATGTTATTAAATTCCTCACTGAGAATGACCTGCAGCTTATTCAGATCCTTTTTGGAGGCTAGGCTAGCTGTGTCATCTGCATACAGAAACACATTTACATTTCAAGCAGCTTGTAGGTCATTCATATAAATAAAAAACAATAAGGGGCCTAAGACACTTCCTTGCGGGACCCCGCAAGTCACAGGCTGAGCCTTGGAAAGATGGCCTTGGATATCTTTTTGGTCCCTGTCTGACAGGTAGAAGATGCACCATTTCAGGCTTGAAGGGCTTATGCCTTTTTTAAAGTAAACTGGTAGACCGCGTCGAAGGCCTTACCTGGGTCTGACCTACTGCCTTTAAAAAAAAGAGGAATCATTTTAGAATGCTTCATGTTAATGATATGTGAAGTAGATGGAGCCATCATATCGTATGTGTCCTTTAAAAACCTAGCAGAGATATTATCCAGACCCATTGCCTTAACTTGTCAGTTGAAATGCTAATAAATGTAGGAGTAAACGGTGTTCTTCGTGGTAGAGACTAAAGGCTATTTAACAAGGAGGCAACATGCTGCGTCTGCTCTAATCTACATTGAGCCGTTGGATGACTTGCAGTGCTGCTGTTTCATAACTGACCTTGCCTCACCAAGCTGCAAAGCAGTCGGCATGTAGTTCCTTTCCCTCCCTCTGTGTGAGTGTCACCCAAGTGCTGCTCGGCCCAACATTAAGAGGACATTTCAGCATTTATTAAAGTGTAATCCTCTTTGTTGCCTATGCATTGATTTCCTCAGAACCATTGGCTCAGCTGCTTTTAGAATTGCACTTGTGGCATTACGTTATATTGTTTATCGAGCAGTTTTCCACTCTAGTTCTAGGTCTGGGTATTATCTGGGACCCACAATACTATACATTTCATGTTACACTGGCTGTGATACAGTAGCCTTGTGATTCGGCAATTACTGCTGTTTTCTCAAATGTATTGTGATTTAAAGTGGGCATTATATTAACCCACTATAAACAGAATGCGTTTGCCTTTTGGACAACATTCAGAAAAAAAGGCTTGGTGTTTACTTTGACACCTGTATTGTGTCCTGACATTAACAGACTGTTATCTTGATGTCCAACTGTAAATGTTGGAAGATCATCTAGTTCTAGGGTCAGGGGTTCAATTCATGCTGGGGTCACCCATGAAAATGTTTACACTATACAAATGGCTTTGTATATAAGTGTCACACCAAATGGCATATGTAACCATGTGACTTCAAATGAAATGAGACCACTCTCAGCAGGAATGTGTAGATCATCTTTTACATGTCTCAGTTTTCGTTATGGCCACATAGACATGAGCCTGTGTGATAAAAGGTTCCTATGGGAGCTGGCTTGGCCCTGGAGCTTCCTCCTTCCACTCTCTTTACTCTAGCTCCCTGGCAGCCACTGCTGTTTACTTATGGGGGGAACTAAACACCTTCTCCTCGCAACAGGCCACCCAGTTTGGCCCTCACTGCGACAAACACACACACACACTAACACTGCAGGCTGATCCAATGTCTTGTCGTGTGGGTCCACTGGGGATTTCTGTGGCATCTGCTGCCACCTACTGTGAAGAGTAAAAAAAACTGCCAGTTCATTCAATCACTGTTGACATGATTAAATGCTGTTTGCTTTGGGGAAAATGTAATGTCCCACCTTGTGTTTTGGTCTCCAGATGTTCATTGTTAACAAAGCCGAAGGTGACTGTTGCTCTCTGATGGAGTTCACCATCTCAGGTTCTACCTACGCACCCGAGGGAGAAGTGTGAGTACTCTAACCATACTCTATCAGATAGAGTAGTAGATAGAAGTTCTATCTATACCAGTGGAATCCTGCTGATTTTCTACTCTACCTGGTAGTTCATTACATTCATCTGGTGTAACCAGGGGCTGAATGAGACCTGTGACACCAGGTGAATGTAATCAACTGCCAGGTACAATAGAAAACCAGCAGGACTCTGGCTCCTGAGGACCAGGATTGAGAACTAGGGATTGCTCCCTGGTGGTTAATGAGCCATACCTGGGCCCTCATTAATCAACAGTGCGTAGAAAACCTTCTAAATGTTGTCCTACGAACAAAATTTAGAACCTGTCTAAGTACAAATGTAGATTAAATGGAGGTTAAAGATGGGGTTTTCCCACGGCGCATCAAGAGGCGTATTCAGGTCTGACAGTCAGTCAGTCAGTCAGTCAGTCAGTCAGTCAGTCAGTCATCAACGCTTCGTGAGATGTCCTGCAAGCTTATTCCAGGAATTAGCCTATCCAACTTCGTTAATAGAGCTTGTAAGTGAGATGGCCTCTAGAAGGTGTCTTTGGATGCAAGATGACCTCTCGCCTATTGAATAGAACACATGTGGGTCTGTGCGTATTAAGCATTCAGACAACTGACACATGGATTTGGTAAAAGGTGGTGCAACTCAATTTTAAGGATATGTTCCTGTTGTTTTATAAACTGTACATACAGACACTCACGCAGGTTGATGTTCTGTACTTTTCCTCAGGTACCAGGATGACAAACCCGTGAAATGCTCCCAGTATGATGCACTGGTTGAACTGGCCACTATCTGTGCCCTGTGTAATGACTCGTCCCTGGACTTCAATGAGGTCTGAACGCTGCCTGCTCCACACTTTACAGGTCATACTTGGGTAGAGTGGAATAGTGGCTAACATGTATGTTTTTGCTAACAGGGCAAGGGCGTGTATGAGAAGGTTGGCGAGGCCACAGAAACGGCTCTGACCTGTCTGGTGGAGAAGATGAATGCCTTCAACACCGACATCCACGGCCTGTCCAAGATTGACAGGGCCAACGCATGCAACTCTGTGAGTGACATCAACTCCAGACACTGCAGATTTCCACTGCTCCTTTGCAGCAGATTTTCTCAGTCTGTCTGTCTCTGTTGTATCAGGTGATCAAGCAGCTGATGAAAAAGGAGGTCACGCTGGAGTTCTCCAGAGACAGAAAGTCCATGTCTGTCTACTGCACCCCCAACAAGTCCCGCTCCTCCATGGGCAAGATGTTTGTCAAGGTATAAAATGGGGTTCCTGTGCAGCTCTGGAAAAATTAGCTTGATCATTTCCGGGCCCTAAAAGCCTTTGAACTGAACAAAAAGTCTGGGGGGGAAAAGTACCCGGTAGGGCTGTTCGATATGACGATGTATATCGTGCGGCGATAGAAAAATGTCCATCATAGATATTTTCCTCTATCGTTTTTATCGCCATTGCCGCAAAAAAGCAGCAGAACTGCTTTACGACCGTATTTTACATAATTCCCGACCCCGCTTTACGTTCTCTACACGTGAACTGGAATAAAAAACAAACACAGAGCAGCGTGACACAGAACAGAACTCTGTTGCATGTTGTTTTGTGATAAACAAAAGTTTTCAGTCGCGCTGATTATTCCACTGATTTACAACCAGAAAAAAAGTTTTATGCGATGGATCATCAGCTCTTATCACAAGCGAGGCTCTGTATGTAAACTGGACCGCTTAGTCTCCGTCATCATTTTACAGTAACCATCTGCTGCTGATGCGGCTAACGTAGGAAAGGACTATCCACTAGGGATGGGCTGATCGAAACTGGTATCTATACTTCGATACTCACATGCTACTCATTTGATATCTGTACCCTTTGAAAAATATCGATTTCAAAGTTATTTTTAATCCAAACTGCGTCACTCAAGCATCATAGTTTCACTACGAGGTGGAAAACTCCCCAGTTCCCAGGTGTCTTGAAGGCAGCCATACAATCTCCAAGAAGTGAGACTGCTGTCATGAAGGGGCTTTAGTGTCATGGACTTTACAGTTTACAATGTCCAGAGGTTTTTACTAGACAAACTTGACTTTACTAAAACAAACTTATTTCTTACACTATTTTCAAAGGGAATTCAGAGACTTTTTCAATGTCTGATTGTTGGTTTACTTTGACTTATTACCGTAATTAATGTATGGTTGTTTGCCTCTTTTTGTCATTTGTCTTCTTATGCAGTGTGTTGGTAATGTTAGATAAAAAGTACATTGATGTAACTGCTTTGGGGTCAATTCTTAATATAAACATTAATATTTTAATAATGCACCAGGTTTAGAGGGTTCCTTGTACAATTTACAGCATTAGTTATCTGAGAATCTATTCATATTCAAGCAATATTGGTATTGTAACTGAAACATCCCTAACCAAATAGATATTGAATTAAATCAATTTGGGAATCAGTGGCGATACCCAGCCATAGAGAGAGGTGTGTGGTTATTTTGTACAATTTGACAAATTCATCAAATTTACAGAAAACATACTATATCGTGATATATATCGGTATCGTGATATGAAACTACCCATATCGTGATAGAAGATTTTGTCCATATCGCACAGCCCTAGTACCCAGTCAAGAATTTAAAGTCTAGAAAAATAATGTCATTTTGACATTGAAAATGTGTAGTAACCTTGTACTGGGGACTTTTTTTAATCCAAAATCCTTCAACTATACAATGTTTATACTGTGGCCCTGCTTTCACATTTAACCTGCTATCCTACCCCACAGGGCGCCCCAGAGGGAGTTATTGAGAGATGTACTCACGTCAGAGTGGGCAACAGCAAAGTTCCCCTCAGCAAAGGCATCAAGGACAAGATCATGTCTGTGATCCGTGAGTATGGAACGGGCCGTGACACCCTGAGGTGCCTGGCTCTGGCCACGCGAGACAACCCACCTAAGATGGAGGACATGATGCTCTCCGACACCACAAAATTCTCAGAGTATGAGGTGAACTCTCATTTCAGTTCTGGTGTAATTATTAGTGTTTGGTAGTGAAAAGAAGGCCAGGAACGTACTGAATGTGGCAGTAGGAACTTTAATAATAATTAGAATAGGAATCACTGCATTTACCATATAGGATACATGTACAGGAATTTGTCTTGATGCTGAGACAGATCCACAACCTGCATGGTTACACTGTGACACTTGGTAGGACAAGAGGACCTCGCGTACATTAGAAAGGACAGCACAAAATGCACAATAGGCAGTAGACTATAAATACACATCAAACATTCAGTCATGTCTTTGTTTCTCTGTGTCCAGTCTGACATGACCTTTGTAGGCTGTGTCGGCATGCTGGACCCCCCCAGACAAGAGGTTGCCGCATCCATCAAACTGTGCCACCAGGCTGGCATCCGTGTCATCATGATCACCGGGGACAACAAGGGCACAGCGGTGGCCATCTGCCGCCGTATCGGCATCCTAACCGAGGATGACGACATCGACCACATGGCCTTCACTGGCCGCGAGTTTGACGACCTCTCGCCCTCCGCCCAGCGTGAGGCTGTGACCCACGCGCGCTGTTTCGCCCGCGTCGAGCCTTCCCATAAGTCTAAGATCATTGAGATCCTGCAGGGATTCAACGAGATCACAGCTATGGTAAAAACTATAAAATTATCGTTCAGGCAATGCACGGGTCCTTAAATACTAAAATCCTTACAGTGTCTTAAATACAGTAATTCTATTTTGTTAAACATTATGCATTATGATTTATTTGTACGTTTTTATTTTGATGCAACTATCAAATTACGTTTTTATTTTGATGCAACTATCAAATTACGTTTTTATTTTGATGCAACTATCAAATTAGATGGTAGTATTGACAGTTTCTTGACATTCGATGATATTTAGTTGAGGCAGAGTTAGAAAGAAAGGCAAACAAAAAAGGCAAAATGCCAGTAATTGTGTAGTTTTACCAAAAGATGTGAATGGGACCAGCAATAGAATCCGTTTTATTTTCTTGTGTTGTATTACATTACTTGCACTTCAGTTCTTCACATTAAGTTTGATTCACATGCGTGTCAACTCTGAAATTGGTACAGGACAAGGTAAGTACAATATCCCAAACGTATTAGACATTATACCACTAATTTTGTGATGTAATTTTTCTTACACTGCCAATTTTTTCAGAATTTTCAATCAGAAATAGTCGGGGTTTTTTTTATTTTGGTTGTTAAATTGGTCTTAAATCCAATACTAGGTAGCATTAAAAATGTCCTAAATGTGTTTTTCTGAAACCTGCAGATACCCTGTCTTTATTGGCAGTGTCGAGATAATGTTCATGCTGTTGATTTGCCAGTGTTCCACAGTAAAGGGAATGCCCTCATCTAACGCAATGTTTCTCCACAGACAGGTGATGGAGTGAACGATGCCCCTGCCTTGAAGAAGGCAGAGATTGGCATCGCCATGGGTTCTGGCACTGCCGTGGCCAAGTCAGCCTCTGAGATGGTCCTCGCCGATGACAACTTCTCTTCTATCGTGGCCGCCGTTGAGGAAGGCAGAGCTATTTACAATAACATGAAACAGTTCATAAGATACCTTATCTCCTCCAACGTGGGAGAGGTCGTCTGGTGAGTCTCCTCAGGATTAGATGGGAACAGTTTGTATCTCATATCCCATTGATCTTCTCAAGGTCTAACAATGTTGCAGAGTAACTGAAAACTTGGCACAAGTAGAACTAATGTCACTGTGAATGCTTTTTACACTCGCCATGTAAAATAGCTTTAGAGTTGTATTTATTTTGACACAGATCATTTAAGCATTATTTGTCTGGTGAAACAGATTCATGTTGTTGGTTATGCAGTGTGTCAAAGCACAGCTGCTAACAGTATTTTTCTGGGCAGCATCTTCCTTACTGCTGCATTGGGCTTCCCTGAGGCTCTGATCCCAGTTCAGCTTCTGTGGGTCAACCTGGTGACTGATGGCCTCCCTGCCACCGCCCTGGGCTTCAACCCCCCAGATCTGGACATCATGGACAAGCCTCCCCGCAATGCTAAGGAGCCTCTCATCTCTGGCTGGCTCTTCTTCAGATACTTGGCCATTGGAGGTTAGTTCATGTTGACTCACTGTGGTCCCGTATTGCTCAATGGGCAGAGCATCATACCACACTAATGGGGTGTGGGGTTCACTTCCCATTTGGGCTACCTATGCCAAAAATCTAAGCACTCATGCTACTTTAATAAAACCATCCACCAAACTGCTTGTTATGTTACTTGATGTCTCTGTTTTCTCTTTTATGTGGCATCATAAGAATCTATAATCTGCCTTTATATAATTTTCCATGAACCAGTTTGCTCATGTTAATCTGTGCACAGTAATATGATTTGGGTGTCTTGCTCTAGGCTATGTGGGCGCTGCAACCGTAGGAGCTGCTGCCTGGTGGTTTACAATTTCTGAAGATGGACCCCAGGTCACCCTGTACCAGCTGGTGAGTGTCTGAAGCTGGGGACACATTTACAGATTTTTCCAATCTTAAGGAAAAGATTGAGAAGCACACATGTTACAACTGAAATTGTCAGTCTCTTGTGATGCATACACATAACGACGGCTGTCTTTTGAGAGGCACAGATCTAAAGACCATAGACAAAACGGAGAAGAAGCAGACCCAGTTCTCTTGCGAGGATGTATTTTTATGCGATAATTTGATGCCAAAACAAGCAAGCAGCCCGTACTGCTTGAAGAAATTGTGGTTTGTGCTGCGATTTGCAGCGTATGGGCTATATCGGTATGTATGGATCACAAATCGGGCTTGGAAAATGGATCATATGTTCCCAGCATAAGAGGCCAACCTTCAGCTCTCTGCCTTCCCCTGACTCCTCTGTCGTTCTCCCCTGCAGAGCCACTTCCTCCAGTGCTCCTCTGACAATCCAGATTTCGAGGGCCTGGACTGCCACGTGTTCGAGTCCCCCTACCCCATGACCATGGCCCTGTCCGTGCTCGTCACCATTGAGATGTGCAATGCTCTTAACAGGTTAGTGTTCTAAGCGTCATTTGCATTGAGTAGATGACAGGCAAACTGTACAGCAGAATAAATTGAGTGCCATCTGTGGTCACCTTTTCCCTCTCCGTCTCCAAAGTCTGTCGGAGAACCAGTCCCTGCTGCGTATGCCTCCCTGGGAGAACGTTTGGCTGCTGGGGGCCATCTGCCTCTCTATGTCCCTCCACTTCCTCATCCTCTATGTGGAGCCTCTGCCTGTAAGTGTTGCACCTAAGGATCGCTCGGTGACCACTGGATGTCATATTTTAAAAAGAAACATTTGGATTTATTCTGAAAGAAAACTCATAAATGAGCTGGTTGGCCTCTCCAGTGCCTGTAATGGTTGGTGGTACAATTGCCTCTTGAAGGGTTTTGGTTTCCCCCTAGTGGTTGTATGGCTTTATTACAGACTTGTAATGGAAACTGATACATAAACCTGTAAATAAATGCAGAATATTTTAAGTGAGCAGATGCCTATGACATTGCTTCACTTCCCAGACCTGATGAGCCGTGCTCATCACCAGTCTCTTCTTCCTCCTTGTCATACTATATACCTACAGGCTCCTATGGTCCTGTGTAGTTCAATGGGTAGAAAATGGCTCTAACATTTAAGACTGTATGCACTCATGGTACTGAGAAGCTCTCTGGATAAAAGGTTCACCACATGGTGCATGTTATGTTAAATGACATGTTGTTCTGCTCTTTCCCCAGGTCATCTTCCAGATCACCCCTTTGGATATGACCCAGTGGATGATGGTGCTGAAGATCTCTCTGCCGGTCATCCTGCTGGATGAGCTGCTAAAGTTTGTGGCTAGGAACTTCCTGGAATCTGGTAAACAGCTGGACAAGCCAGCCAGCAAAGGCTGCTCCCTGTCTGCATGTATGGAGGGCATCTCCTGGCCCTTCGTGGCCTTCGCCCTCCCCCTGGTGTTGTGGATCTACAGCACTGACACTAACGTGTCTGCCATGTTTTGGCCCTGACTGACTCCAGTACACTACCTTCCCTGTGCACCGGTGTGAAGTGGACATTAACACACACGTCTAACACAATTACATTAACTTGGAACAACTACACCAACTATCATGAGCTCCAGTCAACACTTGCACCTGCTCTGACATATGTGGTCTGTCTGTCAGATCATTTGTATAAAGGTTGTTTTCACCATTCCATTCTTTATTCTTTGACATCGTTTTGGAGGGTTGGGGAGGTGGGCGTATTTTAATGACTTGAGGTCTGACATTATGTCCATGTGTCTTAATTTCCCATCAAGCTTTTCTTTGTTTTGATCCCCTTTTGAACAAGCAACTAGGCCCACCATGTAGGAGCTGTATATTGAGCTGTACAGAGAATTATTACTATTTTATGATTCATGTTTTTGTAATTTTGGGAAGGGATGTGGGACAAGAATTATGGGTGTGCAGAGTATGTAATTCTGAGGACCATATAGTACAAATGTATTATTTGAACACAAATATCTAGACAAAACTTGGATATATTTGCCCTGGCATGAACTCTAATATCTATCCTGCATTTGTTAGCTCCATGTATCTTGTTCATTCATTATTTTCTGCATGAGGCAGAGCACAGCTACCTCAATGCTGTTGATATGACCATTACTACCCATTTATTGACAACCATTTCATAGATGTTGTCATATTGGGTGTTGAGGTGTGCACCAATTTGTTTTGCTGTAGGCACATGGACTAAAACCCTCACACACTTTTAATGTTATTTTTAAAAACGTTTAAGTTGTTGTTTTAATTGTTTCGTTTTCTATGTTCCTTGAGGGAAGAGAGGACAAATGTGTAAGTGTTACCTTGGTTTGATTCAAAGCAATTTGTGATAGACTGTCGTTAAACTTGTTTACTTGAAGAAAACACATTGTCTTGATTTCTTTCTAGGATTCAGTCTTAATCTTAAATCTTAATTACAATAATCTTTATAATTTATGTATAATGTGCACATACTGTACTTTAATATGTAAAAAGGCACCAAGAAACTGTTAATCTTATCAGTTGAGCACAAATTGTGGGGACCAGTGTGTGGTTTAGACTCGTTGGTATGTATCAACTAGCAGAGACTATTCACATCGCTGGCCGTACTTCTCCGGAAGGCTAAAAGACTGGCTGGTGGAAGAGTCTGTATATCTGTATATAGCACACAAAGTAGTACGTGTATGTATAGATTTTTTTGGTTTTCAAAATGCTCCATACCGTTACACTAGTTGACTTGAGTGTGTTCTTAGCCTTAGGTAGGTATTCCTGCATGCCGACTCCAATAATATCAGGCCAGTGAGTGCTTGAGTTCTCGTAAACCTAACCGTTGTTTCTTCCAATGCCTTCCACCCGTTTCCCTGCAGAGTGAGTACACGTACTTGACCTGCATGCCCTCAGCCCACTAGTGCCCTCTCATCTTTACATGGTTGCAGCGTTGCAGTCTGTCTTTGCTCCTATTCAGGCTACTTAAAAGAACGGTTTGGATGCCTTGAAATGGCGGCAATAACGGCTCTTATTTAAGATCTGACCAGCAGTTGTTTGCTTTGTTTTTCTTCATATTCTTTTGATGGTGCAAGTGTGAAAATAGGAAAATCAAGGTGGAGGGTTTGTTTCAAAATGCCTTCAATGTCACCAAGTGCCAGGTGTACACTGCGTAGAAATAGGAGCCTTTGGTATTGTACATCCTGGCAGAATGTCACTTGTGCCAGTTATTTTTGATTGTAGAGTGCAGGGCCATCAATATTTTTTACATTGTTATTTTTTCATTGCAGCTTGTATTTTGACCCAATGCTCTGCTTGCTTATGGCATGCCCTTTTACATATGTGCTCTGTATATGAAAGGAAGCTTTAGATTAGCTTAAATTATTTTCTTGCTCGCCATACTTTAGATGCTTTTACCTCGGCCTATAATCCGTCCATTGATTTGGTTCTCTCCCTCTTTTTGTTTCTCTGCAGCTAAGGCTGAGTAAGCCCACCTCTACTCTAAATTCCTTGCAGAAACTAAGGTTTTGTTTTCGTGTTGTGCATGTGTGTTTTGAGCCGCACCACATCTTCCAAGACCTGCATGTCGGTTAAGAAATACAATCAAAGACATGGCTCATGAAGTTCATAAATCATTTTATTGAATGGACATAAATTGATCATTTGAATAGTTAGCTTAAAACTAGCCAGTCCCGTGTGAGTCCCATCCTCCTGCATGAAGTCCTTCAACCTGGCGAGGACAATTCTCATGCTATCTTTGTAGACTAAGATGTTAGTACCATGTACAGTAATTGTACAATATTCCATGGTGCATGTCCTCTGAATCAGCCACCTGTTTTATGTAATGTATAGTATTGGTAAATAGAAGACATTCGTCAAATAGTACAAATGTTAATAAATAAGCTCAAAAACACCGGTCATCTTTCCTAAGGAAATACTTTAATGGGATATGTAAAACGGAGATGTGCAACATGCTGGAAGCAGATTTAGCGGTATCTGGGAAGGTGGAAGTGCAGCGGTGCAGTGATGCATACATTTTACCGTGAGAAAGGCAGTCAGTCCATTCGTTGGCATGTTTGCCAAACTGCTGTACTGTAATTTCAGATGAATGTACAATGTATCACATGAATTGTGGTTTCAGGTAAATAAAACTACTATACATTAAATGTTTGCAATTGTTTTCTGTGCACTTGATATTGGAAAAGTAATGTCATTACCAAATATTTCTAAGATTAATTTATAAAGTATATTTAATATTCTTAACGTGTTGTCTACCATTGTGGATTACAAACTGAGGAATTAGACTTAAGAAATGGCAACAGACAGTATTTCATTGTTTTATTATACATTTTAAAAATATGTACAAAAATGCTATAAACATTTTCCTTGAAATGGTTAAGTAACATTTCACAACTCAAGAATGTGTCAATCATGGGGTTATTCTTTGATTTACAAACAAAGGCAGACTCAACCGAGAACATCTTACACCAAAATAATGAGAAGCATTTATGGTAGAAAACAATTTGGAGGCAACAGAATTAAAAGGAACATTCCAAAGAGCAGCAGAAATACGGTACATACTTATTTCACAGATCTCCTGTTCGCCTATTAGACAAGTAAGTCATGGAAAATTCACAGGCTTTATTCCAATACTTCCACATGGCTTCCACGCCTTGCTTCCTCTGTGGCTCTGACAAAACACCACACACACTTTAAAGCATAACGCCAGCCATTTTCTGGACCCTATTTTCCCATCATACCAATTGATTTCTTGCTTGCCTTGGTGCGGCTCTCCAATACAGCCCAAGGGCAAATAAACACTCCAGAAATCAGCACCCAACGCATGTCTTTTTCAACACTAATGAGACATGTCACCCTATAAGTAGGGTCCGGGTCAAAAATATCCAGAGTTATGCTTTAAGCTGCATTTTCCAGAAAAACATTATTGAAGTCCTGCAGTAGGCTACTGAAAACCTGCGCATCAGTTCATCCAAGGATGCAAACATGGATATACAGATGTGATGTTGATATCCGCATCGCCTTGGTGATCGTTTTACAACCCTGATGGAAAACGGCTTCCCACAGGCCACAGTGCATTAGCACATGGTAATGACCGTGCCTCCTTCACTGGCCCTGGGTCACTGCATACCGAACCACTGCTCCTGATCCGCCCACTGGGCTGCTTCGCTGTCGCTGCCCTCCAGGTCTCCATCCTCTCCGCTGCCCTCCATGTCGTCCCCGTCCAGCTCCACCGTGGCGTCTGTGGGGCTCTCCTCCTTCTCCATCTTCTGCATGCCTTCCAGAGACTTCTGGTCATTGGGATCTAGGCTTGTAAAAATAAATAAAGACAACACACAGATTGAGCTCATCTAGAGAGGATGGGAGCTTAGTGAGCCTACTGACATCATGAAGTCGTGAAAATATGACTAATGCACGCCGTTCATGCCGCACTTGCAAATCACAAGCTTAGTATGGTTTTATAACATTAATACCTATAGGCATGTTCTGTAAAACTGGAAACTCGCAGAATGAAAGATTAGACGTGAAACATATAAAAACATTTGTGGTTACCTAAGTGCTATGCTGTACTGATCCATAGCTTCTTGGTAATCGTTGACCGCCACCAGGAAATCCCCCAGCATTCTGTGCAGGACACAGTCACTCTGATTGGCCAGGGCATTCCGGAGGAGAGCAATTCCTTCTTCATATTTCTGTTCTCGGCCTTCAAAGAACAGAGGACAATTTCCACTTATATATTTCACTTGGTTTCCTTTTTGCCAATGAATATAATTACATTTCTGCACAGCAAAATCTAGAAGTGCAAGTGATTGGTAGTTTTCAATATTAAACCAGCAACTTTCACAATTTTACCAGCCAAATAGATTTTCGGAAAAGAAAATAACATTTGGTAGAGTAGACAAACGTAATACCCAAAGATTTACATGCAGTTGGTTGATTGCTGGTGATAATTTCCCAGCCTGAACAAACGTCTATCTAATAGTTGTACTTACTCAGTAGCTCTGCCTTCTTGACCACAGCCTTGGTGTAGTCCGGCCTCTGGGCAAGTGCTTTGTCCAGCAGGGTTTTGGCTTTCTCCTGGGTCACGGGGTCCTCCAGGCACACTGTGGCAAGGATAGTCAGAGTCTGTGCATTGGCCCCCAGTGTCTTATAGATGTTATTGGCCATCCCCATGGCCTCTCGAATCCCATTGGACGCCAGGTAACAGTCAATCAGACCTGGGAGTGGAGAAGACAGACATTATTACTTCCTAAAAACCAATACCAGCAATAACATACTCTGAAAGAAACACATTGCATCTGAAGACAGGGAGACCATATAAAAGTCTCACAAAAACATCTTTAACATCAAGACTTGCCTTCGTAGCAGTCGAGTCGGCAAGGTGCCAGGCGCATAGCTTCTCTGAAATGGATGATGGCCTCCTGGACACGGCCCATGTTTCTCAGTGCTGCCCCCTTCAGGAGGAGGGCCTGCACACTGTTGCTGTTCAGTTGGATGGCCTTGGCCCCCAGGTAGAGAGCCCGTGAGTAACGCTTGCTATAAAAGCTATGACAACTGAACAACAGAAACACAACATGGATTAATACAAAATGAATGGGAAAACGATGAAACATGAAAGCACATCATTCCAAAACGCTCCGTGTGGTTTGATTTGCAGATGTTGCATTTAATTGCATGCATAAACAAGGAAATTCTAATTGCGCGTCATTAACAGAATATATTTTTGTTTGATATTGACACCTCAGTACACCTGGCGGTCTGGATGTCTGATGTTTGGATGAATGAAGCTGAACTGGACGCATAAAATAATTGTGTTTCATTCACGCGCGCCTTTCGTCTCCATCTGCTCACTCTGTGACTCACCCAGAGATGACCCAGGGTTCAGCATGCTGGTCTGAGATGTTGAACAGTCTTCCTCCCAGGACCTCAACATCCTCTAGGTGTCCCTCACGGGCCATCAGGTAGCCATACACATCCATGCCTGCCAGCACGCACACGCACACACACATGCACACGCACACGCACACACACATACAACATAACTGAGCATCTACTGTGGATGGCATCATTAGCAAAACATGTATTATTCAAAGTGTACAGGTGAGTCAGGGGGAATAATGCTGCACTGTTCTTTTGTGTTTCAAGTTTATTTTTTTTTTCTTCTTCCCCAACTCACAGGGGAATCCATTTGTGACAGATGATGTAAAATGTATAATTCCTCTTGTGCTGCACCGCACCTTTAATGAGGTATGGGTCCAGCATCTGGGCTTGTTCAAACTTCAGGATGGAGTTCTTGGTGTCACCTGCCCTGAAGTAGACATCTGCAAGGCTCACCAGTAGGTCCACATTGTCCCGCAACAGAGACTTCTTCTCCAGAGAGCTGAGAAAGGACATGGGAGGGATGCAGACACACATCAAATAAAGAGACTGTCACTTTAAATGGTACTTTTAGAATCAATCACTCGGTATAAAGGATTACTACTGTGCTCACCAAATGGTGTTGATAGCTCTGTGGTTGTCCCCTGCATGTATGAAGGCATACGCTTTGATCCAAACAGAGAGCCAGTCCAGGTTGGGGATACTCTGGATCACATCCATAGTCATGGATGCCACCTCAGCTCCCTTCACTGACAGAGAAAGGAGGCCTAGAGGAAAAAAGCCAAGTTTATTCATAGAGCGCTTTTCACAAACAGGTTTGTCACAAAGTCCTAAAAACAAGGCCGATAAGAACAAGAGACAGAAGTACAACACAAACTCCAAGACACAGGGCCAGAGCTTGCGTGTGTGTGTATGTATGTGTGACTATGCACGCATATACAAGAGCCTAGGAAGTATAAAGAGAGAAGATAAACTTAAGCAGATATAAGTATCCCAGCAGGGGAAGAGCTGTTGTCAAGTACCAAGCATGCAAAAGCAGGATGAAAACGTCTCTGTGGCTATGCATACCAATGATGGCATCCAGGGCGAGGGGACACTGCCGTAGGACCTCTTTGTAGCTCGTCACAGCAGAGCGTTCCTGACCAGCCTTCCTATACAGGTTGGCTAGCATCATGTTGATCTGAGGCAAGAAGGGGGAGATACATTTCCATTTCTCTATGAAAACAAATGGTGCTAGAGGCTAATGCTGGCTTGTAGGACTGCACAATAATGTCAATAATTATAATCACAATAATTTTGCTTAATATTGTGATCACGATTATTTGTCTCTTCAGAAAACAAAATGTTGCACTATAACGTGTATATTTTAACTTTTTCAGTGCAGTACTTCTCAAACTAGCACCAGCTACAAAGTCTTGTTTTCACTGTCTTACTCTTATTGTGGTCCTTATTAACAAAATTGTAATAATACAATCAGTGGTTCTCAACTCCATTCCACGAGACCCCAAGTATTGCTGGTTTTCATTCTAGAAGATGGGCTGCATTCAGTTCCATGTAAAATGCTTTCTTCTGGATGTTGTCTTCTCTTGAATGCAGAGGGGAATCCCCAAAATGTCAGGATGAAAAATGGCTGACAAAGTGGAATTCAGTTCCAACTTCTGTTAAACAAGGGAGCATTTATTCACCCTCATTCCCTAATTTTTCATCCCTTCCACAAAGGGTAGAAAGTGCAAGGTTCCAGCATGAAGTGTATCCCACAATGCACTGCTCTGCTCCTGTCGCTGAATCCACGCTGAATGTCAAGGAAGGATATGTGATAGAAATTGTGCATATCCTATAAATGTAAGCTGATTTGGCAACTTCCAGTTTTGACACAGTTCCAGTGTTTCATTTTTTCACAACGCTGCACCATTCAAAAGTAGGCAGGTTGTCAAAAGATGCATCGTTTAAAGTATTTAAATAACCCACTATCCTCAAAAAGGCTTTATTTATAGAAACAAAAACACGTGCTTTCAGCCTCCGTCTCACGCTCCACAACAAATCTCACGCCAGTTAAAAACATAGAAATCACGATACTTTCCCCTATATGATGAGATCAGATAGGCTCACAGACAGTAAAGAGCATGTGATTGGCTCACAGACAGTAAAGACAGACTGTGATTGGCTCATTCTCTCTCACAGCACCGCTGTGTGGCTCTCTGTGCGGGCGGCACTTTCTGAAAACACAGTTCTCCAGACGATTCGAGGTAAGAACCTGCAGCACAGTTAGTCTGTTACCTGGGATATATCATTTATCAGATAGCATATATCATATATGGTATCACTGTTTCAGCTGTTAAAGTGCTAAGACTGTCACCCGTCCCGTATAATATGGATTTGTCACTTAATGAAGAGCGAGAAGTTGCGTTCCTTAATGAGTCAATATGAACCATGATGTGTTCTGTATTTCTCTACTTAAGGAATGAAAGTGACAATAACAGTTATGAATAATAAAACATGACCACAGAGTAAATTTGATTTAAAAATTCATTGATATCGATTCATAAAATCCGGAGATTGATCTTTTAATATATGCCTTTTACTGTGGATGCATGAAGCTTTAACCCCGTTAAGTTGCTCATGGCCAGCCATTGGTTCTTCACGCCATTTCCACCACACATGTCTCCGCCATGTTTGTTTACAAGCATGGTAACAAACGAGTATAAAGTAGACAAAGCCACGGAATCGGAGAATATAGACTGGGAATCTTGCCTAAATAAATATGGACAAATCTCTGTGTGTTTCAAGTTGCAGTAACTGTGATATACTATAAACATTTACCATGCAATGTTACTAAGAGATTTACGGTAATACAGAGACATGTGTAGAGTAGACCGAGATACGGACTGAGAGAGAGTTTAACGTGTTGTGCCAAGTTACTAAGTGTTTAAATAAAAGCCATTGTTCGGATAAAAGCCTCCGTCATTATTTTACAGTAACCAACTGCTGAGCATGCGGCCAAATTAGGAAAGGACCATCCACTAGGGATGATCTAAACTGGTATCGATACTCGCATACAACTCATTTGGTATTGATTCCTTTAGAAAAGTATCGATTTCAAAGTTAGTTGCGTCATTCAAGCGTCATAGTTTCACTACGAGGTGGGAAACTCCCCAGTTCCCAGGTGTCTTGTAGGCAGCCTTACAATCTCCAAGAAGTGAGAAAGCAGTCATGAAGGGGCTTTAGTTTTATGGACATTACAGTTTACAATGTCCAGAGGTTTTACAAGACTGTTTTTTCAACATGTTCCAAAAAAACTAACTGATTTCTTGCACAATTTTCAAAGGCAATTCAGAGCCCTGTTCTATTTCTGAATGTTGGTTTACTTATATTTATTAATTAATATATGGTTGTTTGTCTCTTTTGGTAATTTCTCTTCTGATACACTGCTGTAGTGTGTTGGTAATGTTAAATAAAAAAGTACATTAATGTAACTGCTTTGGGGTCAAGTCTTAATGTAAACATTAATATTTTTAATAATAGACCAGGTTTAGAGGGTTCCTTGTACAATTTACAGCATTAGTTATCTGAGAATCTTTCATATCCAAGCAAGATTGGTATTGTAACCGAAATATCCCTGACCGAATCAATATTGAATCGAATCGAATCAGGATCTTGTGAATCAGAATCTAATCGATTCAGGAAATCAGTGGTGATACCCAGCGCTAGAGGCATGTGGTTATTTTGTATAGACAAATTCTTGAAATTACCCATATCGTGATAGAAGACTTTGTTTATGTCGCACAGCCCTACTCATTGCTACGTTTTTCCAAAGATGGTGTATGGAAGGTTCCTCAGCCTGCTTCTCCATCTCAATTTTAGTTTTGGTAAGGTGTGTGCACATTGCACATTCAAAGGTTGTGATTGGTCACACAAAATGGAAGCGCTTGATATACCACACCACGACTTTCATGGGAATTAAAAATGTAACAAATACTTCAATATTGCCAATGTACACCATTTATTAATAGTGGTAAAATAAAATTGCAATATGCCATTATTTATTATTAATTGTGCAGCCCTACTGGACTGTTGAATATAGAGGCCTATATTATAAAACGCATGTATGGAGATAAAGGTTTAGGAGAAGGACCTCGACTGTGGCAGCCTACCTTTGGAGTTCTCTGTCTGGAAGGAATCCCATCAAGCACTGCAATAGCATCTTTGTCCAGTTTCAAGATGGTGTAGCACTCAGCTATCTTGTATTTCACCTCAATCTCTGACGGCAAACTCTGAAAGACAATATAAGTGATCTTAAACTACAGTAAAAGATAGGCAGAGCCACAGCTTCTTAGACACGTTCTACTGACCTACTCGGCATCCTGTGCTTAAAATATTAATGCTAATGACATACTGAGTCCCACATTAAGATTCTAAGGTTCCTCAAGGTGTAAGGCATTGTATGCTACCACAAACAGAATTGCAATGGGAAACCAATCACATCATTTTTGCCATTGTGCACATCAGGCAGGTGCAATTCTTGAATTCCAATCAGATTACAAACTTAAAACAAATAAAAACGTACCATGGGCTGATTACAGTTCACGATTTATGTGATACAGTTATCATTACAATAGAAAATTCTTGAAGTCCTACATAACATACCTGTGCCTGCATGTTAGATGCACCTCCACCAGTAGAAGTACGAACTTTAGATGTTTTGCTGAGGACCTTCTTCTGCTGCAGTGCCATACTGTATTTGCAGGCAGCATTGCGGTACTCCTTATCATGGAAGATGGCATCTGCGTGGTAAACCAACAGTTGGTACTTCTGGGATGGCGAGAACAGCTCTCTGCAGTCAAAGAAATCCAGATAATTAAAGTAATTAAAGTCAGACTAGAAACAAGGCAGAAAAAGTGTCTCTTACATGCTACCACAGGTGTGGAAGCTCTTTCCAATTCACTCAACGCAACAAAATGTGTTAGAGTTAAGATGAGAAGAAACTTAAATGACCCCCTTGTGGAAACTGTGTCATTGCAGCAGTAAACAGCAATGGAATACAGCAGGGAGAAAATAGAATATAGCATACAAATAGAATATAAACAATATAGAAAATGTGGGTTATATAAACATGTGAAATAGTTAATTAGCTTCAGTTTAGTTCAACCAATCAACTGTGGAGAGAGAAGTTACACAGCAGATTCAATCATGTCATCAGTTCATGGTAGGGCTGTTCTATATGATGATATATAGCGTGGAACGATAGAGGAAAATATCTACCAATATATATTTTTCTATCGTTTCTATCACCATTGCCGCTAAAAAGCAGCAGAACTGCTTTATGGTCGTACTTTAGGCCATTCTCGACTAGGGATGGGTATCGTTAGGATTTTATTGATATTACTACTCTTATCGATACTGCTTATCGGTTCTTTTTGATTATTATCCTCTGTCATCCTTCATCTAGCTGCTAGCCTGAAGTAGGGCTGTTCGATATGACAATATATATCGTGCGGCGATAGAAAAATGTCCATCGTAGATATTTTCCTCTATCGCCATTGCCGCAAAAAAAGCAGCAGAACTGCTTTACGGCAAATCAATTTGGGAAATCAGAGGCGATACCCAGCCCTACAGATGTGTGGTTATTTTATATTATTATTATTGTAATATATTATTACCCAACAAAATACAGCCTCCATCATCATTTTACAGTAACAACCTGCTGATGATGCGGCTAAATTGAGAGGAATGTCCACTAGGGATAGGCGGATCAAAACTGGTATCGATACTTCAATACTCAAATGCTACTCATTTGTTATCGATGTCCTTTGAAAAGTATCAATTTCAAAGTTATTTTTAATCCAAAATGTGTCACTCAAGCGTCATAGTTTCACTACGAGGTGGGAAATTCCCCAGTTCCAGGAAGGCAGCCTTACAATCTCCAAGAAGTGAGAAATCATCATGAAGGGGATTTAGATTCATGGACTTTACAGTTTACAATGTCCAGAGGTTTTACAAGACTGTTTTTCAACATGTTCCAAAAAACAAACTGATTTATTGTACTATTTTCAAAGGCAATTCAGAGCCTTTTTCAATTTGTGATTGTTAGTTTACTTTTACTTATTAATTAATATATGGTTGTTTGTCTTCTTTAGTTTTTTTCCTCTTCTGATACACTGCTGTTGTAAACATTCATATTTGTAATAATGCACCAGGTTAGAAGGTTCCTTGTACAATCTACAGTATTAGTTCACTGAGAATCTCGTTCATATCCAAGCCAAATTGGTATTGTAAC
>OMOT01090449.1:0-12824 GCA_900312575.1 Acanthochaenus luetkenii | reverse complement strand
AGCACGTTTACATAAAGAGGGCCAGTCAAACAGACGACGTGATGATCTGCTCTGTAAACCTGCTTTTGATTATCGTCCTGAAACGTCTTCAGCCCCAATCTGAATACAGTCAAGGGATTGGCACATGAGACTACTGATAGTTTGATGGCGTCAGGTTGGTGTTTTGATTGCGTAAGTCACAGATCCATCAGGGGAGGTTATCAGTCCCACACTGTAGGAGAACACTTATTCAATCGCGTTCATAGGCTTTGACAAACACATTATGAAGGATTGTGCACTTTTGAAAAGTGTCCAAGCACCATATGAGGAAATCCCCCCTTTTCCCACCCTATCCTCAGTCGTCCCACAGCCTTGACTGCTGGGCTCCATTCAAGCTGTTTCCTGCTTTCTGGACCACGCTGGTCTCTAGGGAGCCATGGCCTGCAGGGTTCGTACGACTACAAGACCAGCAGTGATGGGAGGGCCGGGCCAGCGCATCTCCCTGACGGTGGAACGAGAGAGGCCTGAGGCTTTACAGCAGCCCGTGAGTCAGGCCGACTGACTAAGAGATGCTCGGAGATGACAAACGAGATAATGAAAAAAGCATGAAAGCGTAGCGTGTTGCGCTGAGCATAGATGTGTGCAAAGGAAAGGCCATGTGTAGTAATTCATCCTTGATGTCAGTGTAACGTTCGGAGGGGTTACGTCTTAATTGGAAAAATACTTGGACGAACATCTGGCAGAACTTGGGGCTGATTGTCTGGCTCACTGTGCAGGTTCTCTATGCTCACAGCATGATCCATGTTGCATCGAGGTGGAAAGGCAATGCTCTTTGATTGGCCTAAGGGCTTTTGGACTTCCCCAACTGGCAATAAAATGATATCTGATCTCATCTGGTCTGAGGGCAAATAGATCCCATGGGAGTATGGCGCTTGAGTGAAGGAGGGCCTGGACTAAATATATCTCCAAGACAAAAGCATTTGTTTCTGCCTCCTCGGTGCTGTTTGTTTTACCAGGATATGGCGGGTCCTCATGTGAGCCGTGCGAGAATAGTGTTTGGGGTGAAGTGAAGCGGGAGTGAAATTCCCCCACGCCCTCGCCGTTGCTTCAGAAAGACGGAGCTGCCATGAGCAAAAGGCGATTAACACAGGAAGTGAATGTGAGGCTACGATGGAGTCTGCAATCAAGCCTTCCATGTAAACACAGCGGAGCCGCAGTAACAAGTGTTCCCTCCTCTGATGCCTGCTTCGCTGCCTGAGCGCAGACTACGGGGTGTTAATGAAAGCCTAATGATTACTCGGGTTGATTTTGTCCCAAAAGCAATGAGGTTCACTCATTGCTATTCAAAACGCCGCTGGATATCTAGAGAAATGTTAGGAATATTGTCTCTTGGGGTTAGTCAGTTAAACTCACGTTGATTGATCATAGTTGAATTCAGCATGCACTGGCCTGAACAACGGTCACATCTAAAATAAATGATGCACGCACTCTTGATATACTTGTGCCTAATTTGAGAGCAAAAACCCACTCTGCGTGTTTGAGGGTCTGTGGACAGTGGAATGCTAAACAAAACCCCCTTGGTTTAGAAAGCGTGTCATTGGTTTTCGTCATACTCAAGACAAAGCCTACCATGTCCCTGACCCCTGGACACTATTAACACAGACAGCATGACAGAAAGCAAACAAACCTCTGAAATGACAAATGATGAGAAACGGGACCAACAGAGGGAGAGGCTAAGTTGTTGGTTTAGACCGATCGCGTACGAACGGACTTAAAGCACAACTGCGGACCATTTTCCCGTCTCACTGATCGATTCTAACCAAAGTCAGCAATGTGTTGACAAAGATGTGCGTTTGGAATCGTTTTTTGGAGTTTCCTTTGGCCCGCATTGGAGCGCCGTGCACCCTGGCAAGCGCGGTGTAAGTTGCTCTGCAGTGAAGCAATGGACACGATTTTGGACAGAATCGTTTGGTATGATGGAAAATGAAGGACAAACTAGGGTTCAGGTCAAAAATGGACAGAGTTGTGCTTTAAACTAACAAAAACTCGGTGAAGGAGATAACACTGTAAGGAAGCTGCATCTATTTATATTTAATTGGATGCAAACTATAATGCTTCTCACCGAGCAGTTGTGATACAGCTATCTCATGAGGACTCCTACGAGGAATGAAGTCATTTCCAGAGAATGAGGACGGAGACTTCCTGGTTTGCTCAAGGAAACTTGGCCCACAAGCACTGTGACTGCTGCCATGCGGTACAGCGGAGTGACTGGTCCTTGGACGGCAAAGTGTTACATTTTGCAGTAGTTTCATTCTCTCTCGAAAGATTCAAAGGCCCTGCAGAAATGCCGAGCAGATGGCTGTTTGGGAAGCTGTGTATGTGGTGGTCTCCGCATCAGGGGAAGGCTGCTGTCCAAACCCCAGCCACTGATCGAACGGTCGAAGTGAGTCATACCCACCTTCAACGTGAACACAACCGTCTCCATCAAACACACATGGGCCCGCGGCGTAGCGAGCCACATTCACGCAACAATGGTTTTTCTGGTCACCTCGTCTGACTCTTGTTCAAGGACTGTTTACGACTGCGACGTATTCCCGTCTACTTTCGTTACGGGGTCCTATCTTTGGGTCGATTCTTAACGGGTCGTCGGAGTCAAACACCTGCCTTCGAGAACTCCGTGAGAGTTCAACAATGGCCAGGCCCCTGTATCCGTGAAACATCCCCCGCACGGCTGATGAAACGGACTAATCCGAAATACTGAAGTCGGAAAAGTGTTTTTCGTCAAAGCGACTGTGCAGCGTTTGCCTTTAATTGGAGCCATTTTCAGGGGGAGTTGTTGCCAATGTGCTCTGTGCCCTCACAGACTGTTCTAATTTCCAAAGTCCTCAGATCATGAGACGGAAGGCTGTGGCAGTCTTGAGCGGGCAAAATGCGTGCAAGCTTGGTTTCACTTGTGCAATTTCAGATTTTAGTCAATTGAAAACACCACTGAGAGAGATGTGAATCAGAGGCAAGTGGTAGAAATTGGGTAAATAAAGCACTCACAGTTCTGTGCACACAGTACAGTAACTCAGTGAAACTGACATCCATGGCATAATGTTTATTCCTGTTTTCCACACATTCTGCAGCCACCCTTGTTCATATCACTCCATAACATAATACGTTTTATGAAGATATCTTGATGGTTATCTGAGTTGTTTCTGATAAACAATTTGATGAGTCAAGTTAACACCAGAAATGAATTGCCGACGTTCCCCATTCTGTGCTGACATAACAGCAAGCTGACCACTGCTGAAAGTTAGACCTCAGAAATAATGTACATGGAAACTATGGAAAATAGCATTATGTCAGACTATCTCACGACTCCTCAAGCAGTATCAAGTTGACATTACCATAACGGTGTCGTCTTTAGGGTCTCAACAACATCCAGTCGAATATGTTCTGTTATCCTGAAACAAAAAGACATGCTTCTGAATAAAGGTAATTTTAGGAACTTCCTGATTAATTTTTCATCCATGGAGTCATGAAATTACATAACATGTCACCTCCTGACATTAAGCGCCCCTCGCTATTCTAACAGAATGTAAGCAGTCAGGTGGTGGTGTTTATCTTGATGACATGTAATATATTCAAATCCTTACACTTAGTCTGGTGGTAATGCACATTTTAAAGTAAGTTAACCTTGCCGCCCACTTTTCAATCTCAAATTGCGCTTCAGACAATAAATCAATGTCGCTCTTTCCTATCAAGAAGAACTCCATTTTCAATTTCTGGTATTCAGGCACAAAATTGTGGCATGGCTCCACTAAAATGTTGTTTTAGGCCTCTCTGTCAGTGGGAGACATGCTAAAAATGGCCATTCAATGCATTTAACCAGATGCACGGACAGTGTTCTTCCTCCATCTGTTCTATTGTCTCAGTGTTCTCTGGGATGAGGAACGGATGCACCACCGAAGGAGATGCAGGAAATACTCTTGGCTCTGAACAACTTGGCCAACTTCTTCTAGCCTTTTGCACATTGGCTTCAGATACACACTAGAGCTTAACCTAGACTCTACTCACATTAATGGACTTGATAGTGTATGAATCGAGTATGTCTTTACATTCCCCCTTTTTTTTTAAGTCACATGTCAAACCCCACATGTGAATTCAAAGCACATGTGCACATTGGTTTTTATATGTGTGATTTTTTCCCACATATTCTGACATCACGTGTTTTTATTTCAGATGTCAAAATGTCAAAATCATGGGTGAAAAGTGTTTTTTTTTTCTTCACGTTTTCACCTGCCTTTACATATGACAATATTTTTTTCACATGTGAAAACTTAATTTCACATTGCACAGAGACAAGTCACAGGTGAAAATGTCATTTTCACATGGGGAATGAGAAATCTCACATGAAACCAACATGTGTCCAAAAGGCGCATGTGAATTCGAAGCATGGGTTTTCACATGTGACTTTTATGTAAGGGATCTTTGTATGAGACAGACTAATCTATCAACATAGTTCTGATTCCAACCCTCATCTGTTCCCTGTTCTTTCATTTTTTTCTCTACAACGCTTGGGCTGTAGCCTGCTTATCGTCTGAGCTCTGCTGTTGTCTGAAGACTGATCCCAGCTGCAAGTGGTGTCCAGTCTCCAGGCAGAGAAGAGAAGAACATAAAGGTGTCCGTGTCAAGGTCTTTGTCACGTTTAACAGCTGGGTCACTCAAGAGGGCCTGTCAAGCTCACTCCAGAAATAGGCATTGTGGTCGAGCACTAAAATTTACTAGGTATGGCTATATTTTTTAATAATTCTTTGGAAAATAATTATCTTTTTAACTCAAAAGTGAGCCATGTGAATCATTATACATTAACATGCATTGAATAGGACCTTGATTTCTCCATAGGCCAAGTATTTGTGTGTGTGCATGTGCGTGCGTACGTGTGTGGTTTTTGTGGTGTAATATTATCAATAAGGGGCGGATGTTGTATTGTTGTAAGAGGACCCACACCGTTTCAGTGCTGTGCCTCAGTTGTACCATGTCTTGTGCCATATTCACATTAATCCTATTAGGCGTACATGTGAATTCTTGTGGTATACTGTATATTAAACAAGAAACCTATCATTAAGAAAATCCCATTTAAGCCAGTTAACATCGTTCGAATTTATGACACAGTTCAAAAGGATAATGATTCGCTTCCCATGCGTTTTAAGGCTCACTCTTAAATATGCGGGAGAAAAGAATCCAAAATCTCATTAGAGAATTGCAAGTGGTTTGGGGAACTGCAAGGCAACCCAATTTTGGGGGCTTTTCAGCTACTACAGCTTTACCATGTTAATAAATTACTTTGTGTTGCTCCCCTTTCATGTGTTGATCATGTCATGTAATTTCTCCCTACATTTGAGGCAGTTTATTAAAGTTTATGTCCCGAGAAGTTTGACTGATTTTTCAGCCTTTACTGTATATTTCATATGGCAGTGTTAGGGTAAAAACAGTCACAAGAGGGTTGTTAAGATATGCACACCGCTAACCACACAGAAGCAATTAAGAGGCAGTAAAGACACACAAACATTTCTTTGTAGATAAAGTGTTTCCTCTATAAAACTCGTGAATTACAACATAGATGAAATGTCAAATATCACAAACAAGAAGTAAGAAGAGATCCCAACAAGACGTAAAACATTTCACAGAATGGTTCTCGTTTGGTGCACCTTTCCAAATAGATCATTAACCGATTTCAATATGTCTTGGGAAGTTACTGAAATGTCTACACAAAACCTGTACCCATGGTGATGTAGACCTTGACCACAAGGGCCTCAACTACCAAACCAAGGCCCTGGGGTTATGCCGCAAAATAGCTATTATTACCCACTGTCCGGTCCCTCAATAGGTACAACAACAAAAAGAAGACATCTAAGCCTCCTTTCAACGACAACCGGATGGTTTGAGAAAAATACAGAACTCGCACATCAAAAGGCTGTCGTCGTACTATATACTGACCACCAGTGTATGTTTGTTTTGTCTCGCAATGTTGAAGGAAATTGCAAATAGGGATAGTAGAGAGTATTACCCCAGGTTCCTCTACATTACATAACAGCATATTTCCTTTGAACGCTATTGATAGCCAAGGACAGCAGGACAGACTTGGACTGAATCTAGGGTAACATCTCCGCAACGCTACTTTTCCTGTGGAATGTTTTTGCACCAGTTGCCCCTCTCTGGAGGCTGTGAGTGACACAGAGGCTGTCCAGCTCCAGGTTTCCCATAGAAGGCTGATCTACACATGTCAAAGGTCATGGAAATAACGTTGTTGTTCTGTGTCAATGCCTAATTTATTGGCGTTTGGGTCTATCCTTGAATATTATCAAATGACTGGAACTGTTGGTAACCATTGGTATCACCCTATGATTGATGCATGAATGCTCATCATTGTGATGCTATTCGCGTGATCTCTGTACTCTGGTCATGTTTCACCTCTAGAAACACATCCCAAGATAAAGAGAGTACAAATAAACAAATAAATATATCTACTTTTTAAAGCAAACACGATGTAACCAAAACTGAGGCTGTAGCACATTGCACCCTTTTGGGTTGTGTATCACTATGAAGGACAGATTATTGACCCACTGAGGGACATAAGTCAAACCTCTACTTCCACAGCTCTGGGTGCACGAGTCACTCATGTCAGCTGTCATAAAAGACATTCGGCCCACTGGCAGCCGTGTCCACTGTCCACTGTCCAGTAATAATGTCCTGTTCTTTTGGAGTGTCAAGGGCAATTTCAAGGCCTGCAGCTCTCATTGCGTAGACCCTGATGAAGATGAACAGCGTCGCCTCACTTAATCCACCATGCCAACAAGTATGTCCTTTAACTCGAAAGGGGATTGCCAAGCTGGGGTGTAATTGACTGAAGTAATGTCGTGCACATTTTCTGCGCTTGACAGCCTTCTGTACTAACCCGCCATGCCACCTACCCGCCTTCACCCAAAGAGTCATTTCTACAAGCCATTGGTGTTCTCATTTACCTCTAACCTTAGTTCTAAGATGGTGCCAGTATTGTATCGCAAGCGCCTCGCTCTCTTCCTCTCCAGCTTTCCATGTCCTTGGCTGTCTGCCTTTTTGCTTGTACGTGTCTGTCTTTCACCAACTATTAAGAACAAAGTGGGAGCATCATGCCAAAAAGAAATGAGTTGCTGCCGTGCTAAGGGTCAGTCTGGAGCTCAGGCACGCTCCCTGCCTTGCTGATGACTTGGGTGGGTGTAGGTCATTAGAGAGCCGGTCCTGGTACTCCAGGGAAACGGCTGCCATCCATCCCTGGTTCCCGTGGAGGAGTTGAGGTGTGCACTGGCTCCTCTGCTGCCACTCTGTTCTGGACGGATGCCCCCCAGTGAGCACATTGAGGCAGCCCCCTTTCCTGCTACCTGGGGGATCACTTAAGGGTCACCGATCACCATCCCTACAAATGCGTCTTGCTCACGTACCGTCACTCACACAGCACATTGGCTCTGAGCGACTTCCAGAGCATTGTGGTGTGTCGATGTTTCCCCGCATAGTAAACCAGTCCATTTATTCGAAGAGTGTGTGAATGATCGTGCATCTGTGTTTACGGTCCATCAAATCTATTTCAAAATATTGAAATACCGCGAGGTCATTCTAGTATCAAATTCACTTAAAACGTCAGATGAACAAGATCACGGTGTATCTGAAGTGCGCTATCCCTTGCTCCATCTCAAGGCAGCAGGTCAAATGTAACTTTCTCATCATAATAATTATTACTATTGAATAATTCTTTTTCTTTCTATAGACTGACGAGGCTGATGGACTTTGGTGCCTCATCATGGAATGCTGGTTTCATCATTTCAAAGTAAAACTTCAGAGGAATGGACTAAATCCACTTACGATCAAAACGATAGACGATAGACTTAGTGACCAAAGTCAATGACAGTCGTCTGTGCTTCATGTCTATGTGCCTTTTGTTGCAGGCTTCCGTAATCGAAGGCCATACTTGAGGGGTCTGTCAGTATGTAACTGATAACCTGCTGTCCCGAACAAATGACCATGTAATGCGTTGAGTTGGACACTAGCCCCTATCTGGAGCCTCTGTAGACCGACTGCATACCAGACATCAAAGATGACCGTCATGTGGGGGAACGAGCCAATACGAACTCTGGAAAGATGAGCTCATGTTCAGGACACTTTGAGATGTCACAATGTACAGTATGCAGGTAAACACCGAGGCCCACGCAGGTAGTAAAAACTGCTCCGGAATCAGCCGCTACCGGTTGCGAACTGCTTTCTGAGCGTCTCCTTCGTGACTGAGATGAAAGGCTCCGTGAACGCCATGTTATGCAACCCCCTTGCGTTTGATTTGAAGAGGGGAAACAACAAGGTCAATTTCACAGACACTCGCTTCACCTTTAACACGTCTACACTGCTGCGTGCTTCCGTCCATCTGTGCCCCTTTTCCCGTTCGCCAGCTCCCTCCACTTCCATCGAGTCGGCCGCCGTCCACGCCCTCCGTCGCAGCCTCTGTCTCCCTCCATCGTGATTCAAGTAGCTTTCATTGTCTCTTTTTTTTCCCCTTCTTTCCCTCTCCTTAAACCTAATCCTCCCACCCCCATTATCTGGCCCCCTTCCTTTCTCACCCGCTCTCTTGTCATGACATTGGCCTGTGACACGTGTGGGAAACTTCTGCGGGCCCCCTGGTTGGGACAGGACACTGATATACTGAGAGTGCTGGGTGACGGGGCTATTTTCGGAACCTGTAAATATGGGAACTTCCTTTCCTAAAGTGTATCTAATATCCTACAGGATCCTTTTACATTATTAACAACAAGAGAGCAGTTACAGGGGCTAAAAGGCAGCGCTTCCATTATCACGTCTGTTACAGCTCTTTTCTCCCTCTCTGTTTGGATGAACTTGCCATATGAAAGACTGTGGCGCTTCAGAATAGTGGCAACCAAGCTCACAGAAGCTAGTCCGGTTTGATTTAATGGATTGCTCGCCTTCTTTTTAGCCGCTCTTAACTTTCAAAACCAGGGGCCCACGTGTTACAGGACAGGCCAGGGGGTGTTTGGCCGTCACGTACCGGCTGCCTTCCCCAACACCCAACAACTTTTTCTCCTGTCTCTGTGATAGCATTCTCGGGTGTTTCCACACGTTAGGCCCGGGTTTTAGGGGGGACATCCGGCACAGTTCTGGGGATTCCCAAGCCCTATGGCCTGTTTTGTAAGTGGGGAGACAACTCGGAGAGCTGCAGAGAACGGGAACGTTGGGGAACCGGAATGTCAGAGGAGGAAGCTGGATTCAGGATACGGGGGATCTATAGGGAGCTGCCTTTAAGCTGCTGTGTCCAACGGTCAGGGTTGGATGGGATGAGTGACTGCATATTGTCCACACGGAATGGAAAATGTGATGGAGTGATTTCACGCAGTGCAATGCACAATCGTGGCCATACTGAAGATGGGCTTGCTCATCAGTTTTCTAAAGCTGTGTTCAGAATGGGATACTACCATACTAAACATATAGGCCTACTACATGTGCCACAGAGTTACATGTTGCATGTAGTGTGCATAGTGTGAGTAGTATCCCACTCCAAAAGCGGCCTCTCTGTTTAACTATAGTGGGTTAACTAATATCTGTAAAGTATCATGAATTATGCTCTTCTTAAAATCTGCAGACATCTGAAAAATATTGTATTCATAATCTAAATTGAGACCAAATAATTGGCCCTCCAAAAGTTATAACAACAACAACAAACTAGAATAACAATAACAATAATAATAACAATACTTTTCCTGGAGTGTTATTATAGCCTTAGAGAGCATTTGGGTGAGGAAAGGGTTAAGAAAAAACACAGGACTCTTCAGATCACTAAAGAATGAAAATCACTCAATATCAGAAATTATCCTCAGCCGGAAAAGAAAGAAAAGAAAGCCTGAACAACTCTCATGACCTGTTCAGAAAATGTAAATCAGCATTAAAAATGTATGTTACATTTCTGGCAATTGGCGGGACGTTTACAGACAGACAGGCTAACCTTCTGCAAGATCATTAAACGGTGATACCATGTTCAGTGAAATATTAGTGTTCCTCGAAAAACTATCTCTATCCCTTTCTCTCTCTCTCTCTCTCTCTCTCTCTCTCTATATATATATTAGAGAGAGAGTTCTCTCACGCTCACTTACACAAACACACACAAAACACACATGCACACACACACACACACACACACACACACACACATAACACACACAAGGCACTGCCCACCTTCATCTCTGCATAGCATGCAATTGGAGATAAACTAAGCATGGATCTAAAAACAATAGATAAAGCATTCATGATGATGCATCCTTATGTAACAGATCGAGCCTGAGCTGAAATTCTACACCCAGCAGCTAGTCCTCTCTCCCTTCTCATCCGCCTTCCAAGCACTCGCTCTATCATCTCTGTACAGTGGCACAAGGTAGTCCGTGTGTGTCTGCTGCTGTTGAAGCAACAGTCATACAAAGCACCAGCGGAGAGAGGCCCTCCTGTAGTGTTCAGCCTTCAAATATAGGCCCCTTAGTTGACATATTACACAACCACACCTGCTGCGTGAATCAACCAGACATTCTCTGCTTTCAGGTGACCACTTCCACCCAGCTGGCCTGTAAACACGCCTTGATGGCGGCATGTTTAATATAATATGAGTCTACGTTTTGACGGAGCTTAGCTTGGCTACAACAATCCAATTAACTCATCCCTCTGGCTGCCAAAGGTGCTTCAGATCCCAATTTCCAAAGGTGAGCCCTTAATGGCCCTCCACTTGGTTTATTGAGACGCGCTGTATATCAAAACTGTATAATGGCGCCACCCAGTGATGAATAATGGTACAAACAAACTGTCTTTGAATCTGTCAAGTTATCATACCATAAAAATAAAAATAAAAAACACACGTAAAGGGACAAAAGCCAAGCAGAGGAGCAACGTGCTAGGATTTCTGATACATAGAGTTAGATGTTAGACTCAATGGGAGCTGAATTTCCCTCTTTTAAATAAGGGGTGCTGAAGTGTCCTTGAGCAAGACACTGAATCCCTGCCAGCTCCTGCGGCTGCAGCTGACCCTGCGCTCTGACGGGGCATGTGAAAAACCTCTTTCCTTCAGTAAAATAACAATATCATCACTTCAGTGAAATAATAACGTTACCCCTTATTTATGAATGAACAAAACAACCGTGGAGCACAGAGATGTGACAGAAAGGACGAAACAGATGGTATGGGACTTTCCAGAGGTTTGGGGGAAAAGACATACTGAAATTGTTTATTTTCTTTTCTTCTAGTTTAATTTGCTTCTCCTCCAGTCACTTCCCTTTCCACGCTCACCACAATTCTCCCCTTTTTCCCATCACCCCACGGGGGGTCTGGGAACGTTATGACGTCACCAGAGGTCCGTGTGAACCTATCTCACCCACACAGGGCTCTGTCCAATCACGAATGACGGACAGGCATTTCCTGTCTGTCTAAAAATACCGTACACATCACCGAACTTTAATTAAGACAGGCAGTGAGGCTGCACAGAAACCGACACTGGATCAGATGTTGGGCCAATCCATTTTTTTTTTAATGACAAAATGGCTACAATGAAAGGTCTAAATCTGTAGCGTTCAATAAAAGTGGTATTATCTTGCTAATTGACATTTAAAGCTCAGTATTGGGATTTCTAACACAAAACATAGCTGGGTTTGAAATAAAAAAAAATATTTTTATTCTTTTAAAATTGTTCAGACATTAGACTGTGGCATTGAGTATATCATGTTTTTAAAGTAAATATATCCTGTGTCATCATTTGTTGTGTCCTTCAAATTACAATAAAAAACCACCACAACATCCCAACAAGCATAACTATAACATTCCTATAGGATATTATATTATATCGTTTATAATTTAGCTGTGATGTTTGTATTGTATATTTCTCCTATAGTTGTACTTTTTCCGGAAGGATAAATAGGTAGTGTGGCCTACAGAACATGAATACAGCCTCGTATCGACCGGATATTAACTGAAACTTACGGTCAAGTGCCAAAGAAACGTAGCAGGTGCGAAAGAAGTGAAGAGGCCGACTCACCTTCCCTGCTGCAGGTGCGCGACACGCCGTGTGACGTTAATGGACTGCACATGTCTGAAGACTGGTTGTTTCCCATGGTGCGTTCTAATAGCGACGTTATCCACTTGAGCCGGAAGCTACTGGGAGTTTACGGTGGTCATCTTGTCTGCTTGATGGTCTCGGTCGTGTCGTCATGTGCAGTCTTGGTTTTCTGGAGTTTTACAAAAAAAAGAAGAAGAAAAAAACTCCCGCCTGAATTTTGAAGATGGGAAAACAAGAACACGTGGATGTTGTTATCTCTTTATTCTGTCCAATAAAACCTCGGCCTCAGGAGCGGACCTGGCACGTGGGCGTGGTTGAGCGCCACCCCAGACAGACACGTGGCATTGGATGGGAGGACCGCTGCCTTTGTTTGGTTTAAAATAAGAGATAGTAGGTGGAGACGGAACATTGTCTTTTCTCCCCAATTCCCTCCCCTCGAGGCGCGGTGAGAGGGGAGGGCATTGGACGCCCTGTTTACTGCAGGTCTCACTTCTTTTCACCTGGGCCAAACTGTTTTACCCTGTTTAGATTTAGATCACATCTTATCACATCTTTATATTTATTTAGCCAACTGCATAACATAATAATTATTCGGTTATTCATTTTCTTGGGTCGACACACATATGAATCATGAATGTAGTCGGTGTAAAATGAATCAGTGAACATGTATAAATATATGACGCCTATGACCAGTGATGTAGTGGTAAATGAAAAGGCCGGTGAACTATGACCT
>OMOT01090443.1:2110-14196 GCA_900312575.1 Acanthochaenus luetkenii | reverse complement strand
GTCCCTGCGTTTCGTCGGAATATCTTGGCATCATATGGATGTAAGAAGAAGAGACACCCGTAAGTCGCTGAGCGGGTTGGCGCCTTGCATGACGGTATGATGACGCACCTTACACTGGGGGCGACGGGACGATGTTAGATCTCGAACGGTTAAAATGTCTCGACCTGTCTGTCCGTTGAGACCGGGAGTCTCGGACCGGAGTGAAAGTGAAACTGCACCGACAACGCCGTTTTCCCAGCCGAACTTAAAGTCACACTATTGGCTAGTCGCCGTTGCCCCGCCCCCAACAGACGCGCCGATCAACCAATGGTAGTAAACGGCACGTGGCGCCTCGGTTGACGCGACACCACGGAGGAGTTGGTCCCGGAAGAGAAGTGACGTCAGTGGCGTGGAACCGCTTTGGGTTTTCGCGAAACAACGTTATTTCTAAAGAACGTGTTAACACACCGGAAGGAAACACGTCGAACCGTTTGACTCACCGAGAGAAGAAGAAGGAGGAACCGGGGAGCGCGCGGACGGACGGACGGACACGATGGCACGTGAGTGTCTCGCGGCGCTAAGACCATGTCCCCTGTCCCTCTTTGTCTTTGTCTTCCATTGGGGTTATTCGTTTGGTTGCACTGTTCATTAACTGGCTAACTAGTCTTTTTTTTAAACCAACGTGAAAAAGTATCGCGATCGTATCGTGGACCGGGATCAGACCTGGGGAAGATGGCGGTATGGTGTTTAAACCAAACACCACTTTGGATGTCAGCTTTATTTAGTAGCTTTGTTTCCTGCTTGTTGCTTCCGGGCGTTACCAAGACATGTGTTGAGTGTTGGTGAAGCCCACGTGTTGAGGCCTATAATATGATGCAACCTCTCTTGTCCATGCCCCAAATAGATGCCCCACTGGCACACACACACACACACACACACACAGTGGAAGATATCATGTCCAGCACCACCAGTCCAACGCCCAGCTGGTGTTTTGTTAGAACATGTTCAGTGTGTTTAATTGCCTCGGTACAGAAATACTGTCATATCACTCTGTGCTGACGAGATTAGCTGGAGTCGGGTTCAGTTACATTTTGTCTGGAGCTGGAAGGCTGTGCACCTCCACTCAGGTTACTGGAGTAGTTACAGAACTGATTTCCTCCCCCCTCCATGAGAGGCAGAGAGGGGGACAAAATGGAAGGATCAGATGTGATAGATGTTCTTAATACCTGCCATTTCCTTGATGAAACGGCGCCTCAACATTGGGGCGCGAATGGCTTTCTTACTTGCCGTCAGCTCTGTTTCTCCCAGGCGGATTATAAATGACTGCTTGAGAAGAAAACAGGCTTTGTACACGACCGCTGGGCTACATCATTTCTTAATTGCGGCAGTGCGAGGCTTATTTGTTGCCGTGGGAAGGTGCTTTCTTCAGCACTCAGCAGGTTTCACTGTCTGCATACTGGAGCATTACACTTCTTTATAGATTGTTTACAGGGAAGTTAATTTTGAAACTACGTGCCGTCCTTAAGGCCTTTTTATATGACGCACACACAGTCAGACCGGCCATAGTAGTTGGTACATCCCAGAATTGAACTACTACTTTCACTATTTTACCAGCCAATTAGATTTGTAGATTGGAAGAGAGCCTCCAAATTAGAAAAGACGAAAGATTAAGAGCAGTATTTGGTTCATGGCAGAAAGCAATCAACGGTTGTTAGCAATGGCTTCTACAGAATGGATTAAAGGTGTCAGAAACACTAAAACATGTTTTAATACTATTAATAATACTAGGCGTTGCCTCCACATATAAGTGCATTTGTTGAAATGTAGATGTTTTAAGCACTAAATCGACAATTGTATTTTTTCTGGGGTTGAAAATCTAAAGTAGGTGAACATCATAGGATGTTTCGTAGTGTCTCACTTTAGTTAGACTCTACATAATCAGATTTATTTGATAGCCGCTCCCCTCCCTCTCCACCGCTGCTCTCCACGCCCATATGCTGGTGTTAATTTCCCCCCCTGCATTCAAAACGGCAAATCTCGAGTCAACCTATTCAGAGCTGTGGATTGGCCTACAGGTATAGTACATGCGTAATATGGCTAATAATTTCAGCTCCGGTGGAGAATGGAGACACGGAGGCAAACATGACCACAGAAGAAGAGACGTGGGAGCAGAAGGAGGAGCCAGGAGGAGGCGGGGGGCAGGAGGACCTGGGGGCAGGAAGAGCCTGTGAGGACGGTGCCCAGGGAAAGGACGACAAGGAGATGATGGAGGAGGAAGAGGAGGAGATGCCCTTGCCCAAAGTAGCCCCGGCCCAGCCAGACGCCCCCAAGAAAGAGCACGTCAACGTGGTCTTCATCGGTCACGTGGGTGCGTCACACAAGAGTTTCTCTGATTCCTTTTTTCCTTTTCTTTTATCTAAGGAATACTACAGCAACTTGTATTGATTTAATGATTATACTTTTTAACTTGCTGCCTTTCAGATGCTGGCAAATCTACTATTGGAGGACAGATCATGTGAGTGTTCAATTCTTCATATCCTTTTGGTCGTCACGCGTGTGCTGATCACAGTGCCACAGGTCGCCTCTTGCACAACGGTATTTTTCCGACTTCAGTTAAGGCCGAGGTTTCATTATTGCCCTTGTGATGCCATAGATCATCAAGCAAATATAACATCACCTGTGTGCGTTCGTTGCAACCCGTCCCTGCTGTCTGTTCTTTCCAGAAGTTCTGAGATGTTTCATCTGTCTTTTCTGTGCTAGGTACTTAACTGGAATGGTGGAGAAAAGGACTCTGGACAAATATGAAAGAGAAGCAAAGGAAAAGAACAGAGAGACATGGTGAGAAAGGCTTGTGTTGTTACTGGGCTCCAGCCAAATTAACTGTCCTCCACAACATCTGATGGCTGGTTCCTTCCTTTTTATGGAGTTCCTGTCATGGTGTTGCTCTTGTTCTTTATTTATTGTCTCGTGTCTGACACCAGCATGCCTTTCATTTGATCAGTCTTTTACATTTACTCCCATGTTGAACATTCATCTATGTGAATAAATTACTCTGCTCAAAATCTGTTGATGAAAGCCTTCTGACGCTATATTTGTGCGTCTATCACATTTTGTCATTTGACATGTTTGTTACAAAGTCGTTCGGCCAGTTAATCGCCAAGGAATTGAATGTGAATTATTCAAGCGAATATCATAAGGCCTTTGATTATGACAAGCTTGTTTGTCACTCGTATTTTTAAGCACTTGCACAACACAGTTTTGTCAAGCGACATGGTTGCCGTGTTCCTGTGCCACAGGTACCTGTCATGGGCTCTGGACACCAACCAGGAGGAGAGAGACAAGGGGAAGACAGTCGAGGTCGGAAGAGCTTACTTCGAGACGGAGAAAAAACATTTCACCATTCTGGATGCCCCCGGACACAAGAGCTTCGTCCCCAACATGATCGGTGGGGCGTCACAAGCTGACCTGGCAGTCCTGGTGAGAGACAGACGTACACTCAAACACACACACAATGCACTGTCACCGTGTTGTCTCGATTAAATATTCTTTTTTAGGATATCCTTTGTGTAGAGGGATAACCTGCCAGTTGCTGCCATAGTTAACAACAAGTGCCGTTCACTGAAATGTTGGCAGTGGCTGTGTTTGTTTAGTGACCAGCACAAAAGAGAAATGCACATAAAGCTGGAATAGTGGCTGTCTGACAGCTGACAGGCAGCGCTGTGCGCTTCACACCCCCAGGCTATTTCATCACAGGCATTGATGTGACAGAGACAGACATAGTCATATGTGATATTGACATTCTACAGGCTTAAAGGAAATGTTCACTGCACACCAGGAGGGTTGTATTTGACCTTTTTGGACCTGTTTTCCATCAACCTGCATTGTATATGAAATAATTCTTGAAAGGTTTGGAAATTGCTCTAATAAGTTGTGAAAAGTATGGGAAAATATTTCTGTACTGTCCTGATATACATACAACTGCACATTTGCTGTGGTTTTAGACCCGTGTCATCTCACATATTCTGAAGTGAAGAAGTGAAATAAGATTTTTTTTTTTTGTAGTTGTAAAAATTATGTTATGTATTCATAATTGTCTCTTTAAAGTGATGCTAAAGATTAATTTGCATACTAAAACCTTAAGGTAATAATTTTTTGTCAAATAATGTATGATGCAGTTTTTTGGCCAGTAAAATAATTTTTTTGGCAGATGAGCCAAAAAGTTACTTTTGGACCCTGATAGGAAACCTGTGAAAATGGTAAGTCATTGGCAGTAACAGTGAATTTACGCCTGTTTGCTCTTGGTTCATATCAGGTGATATCAGCCAGAAAGGGGGAGTTCGAGACTGGCTTTGAGAAGGGCGGGCAGACGCGGGAACACGCCATGCTGGCTAAAACTGCAGGAGTCAAACATCTCATTGTCCTTGTCAACAAGATGGACGACCCAACTGTCAACTGGAGCCTCGACAGGTGAACCGTGCGGAACATCAGAGCCTGGGCAGACGTAGATCGGACATCAGTTTCAATTTGACCCCTTGTGCTTAACTTGGTCTTGGTCTTAACTTGTCAGATCCAGACAGGAAGCTTTTGTCTCTGTTCTCTTTTTTTTATCCCAAATATTTGACACAACTACTGTTTTGCCAGTGTCAGGATGTAGGCATGCTTTTGAAGTCATTTTGTACCGAGTGCAGTAAATGCACTGGAATTTGTTTTGATGATAGTGGTGCAGGAACATATCGACAACTTGTGTCCATCATTGGTGAGGGAAGACATGTTTACTGTTTGAAATGACTGATGTCCTGCATTAGATGTTACTCTAAACAAACCCACGCTCTCTTTCATTGATCTCAATGCGCCTCCTCCAAGGAAGCCATCCAATTTACACAGTTTCCCCGTATAAAATACATTTTTTCAGTACTTTGGAACTATACTTTTGAGAGTAAAATACTGGAAATCATGTTTTATGCAAGAGGCTGATTCTTCCGTGTCTCCAGCCATTTAGAGACTTGAGGAAAATTAGCAGAAGTCGCTTCTTAACTCGCAAAGTATTGTGCCTAGCCCTTCTCTCTGACAGGTTTTCATAAATTGCAGAGGAACATTTATTCTGAAGGGCTACGTGACCTGGGCGTGCGGCAGCGTAGAGGCGATGTCATCAGCGAGGCAGCATTAGCTGTAGCTCCAGCTCCCTAAAGCTGCGTTTTGGGGAAACTAAGGGCTTTGATGGAACCGTCGTCGTGATACTAAGGCCAAGGATAGTTTGTGAAAGTTTAAGCCACCACACAAATCTGCACGCTATAACACAATGTAGGTCTGTAGTTTAGTATCACTATGTGTGGGGCTATGTGTTTTAGAAATGCAGAAATCTCCGGCACGTGTGCGCAGTGACGTTTTGTTTCACTCACTACCATTCGCCAACCCCTGCTGATATATAGTGGCTGTGGAAAGTTCATCAGTTCTAAGTTGGCCCATGACCTACTTTTGTGCAAATCTGTTCAGAACTTTTTGAGATATCCTTCTGACAGACAGACGGACAGACACACACACAGACAAACAGGAATAGGCCACGGCTATCATTGCCATGCCCCTTAAGGACAGTCCTCCGTTGGCGGAGGTAATTAACAACACATTATTTCGTTCTTCAGTTCCTTTGTCACCTTGTGTAAAATTAAAGATGTTGTGTATTTGATATCGCAGTAAGTGAGCTCAGCCTTTCATTCTTATCCCGCAGGTATGAGGAGTGTAAGGAGAAGCTAGTGCCATTTCTGAAGAAGGTGGGCTTCAACCCCAAGAAGGACATCCACTTCATGCCTTGCTCCGGACTCACAGGGGCCAACCTCAAGGAACCTGTAACCGAATGCAACTGGTCCACGTAAGTCTAGTCTCTGTGAATGGGCTTCTAGCGAGGCTTGTTTTGAATGTGTAGCGCACTGAGCGTCACTGAACATTACACACTGATAGCGTCTCAAAAATCTCGAATCGGTGATACTTTTGACATTAGTGTGTCATGCCACACTAATAAATATAATGGCAAGTGACGCTATGAGAGTAGTTATTTTGACTCGATGCTTGGTAAGCACCGTAAAGACACCATTAGACACACAACACAATATAAAGAGTGGCTGTTTGGATTAGTTGGAAGATCACAAGTGAAAATGCTCCTTTTTTACATTTTATATCCATCTTACTACCCATTTTTGTGTTAAAGGAGAATTGGAAATAAAAATAAAAGGGTATTTTTTAATGAAATAAAACAACTGAGGCATGTAGGGATGGGTTTAAAAAATAAACAAAATCTGATATCGATTCAGAAAATCCCAAGATCGATCTTTTAATATATGCCTTTTCCCGTGGATGTGTGAAGCTTTAACCCTGTTAGTCTCACATGGCCAGACTTGTTGCAGTAACTGTCATATACGGTAAACATTTACCATGCAATGTTACTAACAGAGTTACGGTAATACAGCAGACCGGGATACAGAGTTAACATGTTGTGCCAAGTTACTAAGTGTTTGTTCAGATTATTTTACAGTAACCATCTGCTGAGGGTGCGGCTAACTTAGGAAAGGACTTTCTACTAGGGATGGGCGGATCGAAACTGGTATCGATACTTTGATACTCACATACTACTCATTTCAATATACTACTCATCAATTCCAAAGTTATTTTTAATCCAAAATGCGTCACTGAAGCGTCATAGTTCCACTACGAGGTGGGAAACTCCCCAGTTCCCAGGTGTGTTGAAGGCAGCAGAGAAGTGAGAAAGCAGCCATGAAGGGGCTTTAGTTTTATGGACTTTACAGTTTACAATGTCCAGAGGTTTTACAAGAAAAGAAAAAAAAGATTTTCAAAGGCTTTTTCAGTTTTTGATTAATTAATATATGGTCATTTCTCTTCTGATACAATGCTGTAGTGTGTTGGTCATGTTAAATATAAATATATATATTAATGTAACTGCTTTGGTGTCAGTTCTTAATGCAAACATTAATATTTTAATAATGCACCAGGTTAGAGGGTTCCTTGAACAATTTACAGCATTAGTTCTTAAAATTACTGACATACGTGCTACTTTTATTTTTAAACAGTTTGAGTTTGAACTGTCTTTATGTCAGCACTGTTCGGCTCCCTCTATTTTTAACTGATTCCTCTCTGTTGATCACTGTGATGGACGGTCTTCCTCTTTTTTCTTTAACAGAGGGTTGCCATTTATTTCCTACCTGGACAGTTTGCCAATCGTTGCCCGATTCAGCGACGGACCAGTCAGACTACCTATTGTAGACAAGTACAAGGTGAGCAGCTGGAGGGATTTGATTGTCTTTTACAAGACAACGGGTAAACAAAACCCCGGGAGTGCTTGTCTTCTCCACCAGGCATTCTCTGCGTATGAGTAGGCATACAACTTTCAGCAAAACTTCTTGTGGTTTGTTTAGTTCACATGGGCAAAAACGAGTGCAGCTTTTCCAGTTTCTCACACTCCTTCACCTGCAGCCTTTGCATAGTCATTTGTCTGGAGCAGGCATAGGCAACCATGTGCCATGGAGGGCTGAGAGGCTGCATGTTTTCATTCCAACCAAAGACTACAGCAGGTGATTTCACTGATTAGTTCGTCCTCTCTGGTTGAAGGCGTTTTAATCGGTGAAATGACCTGCTGTAGTCTGGGGTTGGAATGAAAACATGCAGCCTCTCAGCCCTCCATGGCACATGGTTGCCTTTGCCTGGTCTGGAAGATAATTCAGCACCTTGGCACTCATCTTGGTGTAGGTTTTGGTAGCACAACACAGAAGTGTTATTTCAGAGCTCCCTCAGTTGTTCCTACACAAATCATCACATCTTTCCCCTCCACCCGCCTCTGTTTCTGTTGTTTTGATTCCTCGTTGTATATACTCCTCTCTTCCTGTGATTGCATAAGAGCCTAAGTAGTCCTAACTAAGCCTGGTGGTGTTCTGCTGCTGTAATGGGATTATGGTTCAGTTACCTGGAAGCTGGATACTGTTATGTATGTATGTGATTAGGAGGAACAAAATTTATTCATTGCAGTTTTTACGTTTTATCTCAACATCTTGGTTGTTTTTATCTACAGCAGCATTCTACCTGGAGTGAAACAAAATGTTTTAATATTGGCGAATTCTACTATTATTAATCGTGGAAGCTCAATTTCCAATGTCAGTTATGCATGATAAATTGCATAGCCCTTATACTCAGCTGCTCTATTTCCCAGAGTATATTAGTTTTACACTGTAATGTTATATATACACATCAGACCAACCAACAGAAATACTATGGTCCGCACTGAAGAAAGGGGTTGCATATTCCTTTTATACAGTGTTTCTTTACATTGATCATGACTGATGAAGGCATCGTACCGAAATCTGTCTTCTGCTCTTTCCTGAATTAATACAATAATGTAAAACTGAATATGCAAATATATATGTGTTGGCTGGTGTTCTGTAGAGGTGTAGGTGTTCTCTGAACTCTACCTCCTGAGCTATCAATAATAAAGATGATGATTTTAGCCGGAATCATACTGCCCTAGTCTTAAGAACGTAAATGGCACTGAACAGAGTTAGTAAGGTGCTTGTACATTCTTACTGTTATGCCGAAATTGACGTTAAATTTCTCTGATCCTTCTCTATGTTTGTGTGTGTGTGTGTGCACGCGTGCAGGACATGGGCACAGTGGTCCTTGGGAAGCTGGAGTCAGGAACCATCAGTAAAGCCCAGCAGCTGGTCATGATGCCAAACAGGGTGAGCTCTCCTCTGTATGACACCGCTCAGTTAGCAACCTTCCTCACATGGGACCAATTAACCATTTACTGGAAATGACTTGAAGGCCTCATTCTTGTGTTACTTGTACTGTGGCCTAGACAGTTAGAGGGACTGTCCTGTAACCAAAAGGTCACAGGTGCAGTTCCCGCACCAGCCACGTGCCCTGTTGAAGACACTGAACCCTACCTCCTTGCTCATTGTAAGTTGCCCTGGATAAGAGCGTCAGCGCAGGGCATAACATTTAAATGGGTTCATTTGCATTACAGCAAAACGCTTAACAGCTGTGGATTTTCCTGTATCATCTCAGGCTCTCTTTACTCCTGGTTTTAACATGCAGCTCGGGTTATCAGACTGTAATCAGATGGTGTTTAACCACTTAAAAATACAGACACATCAAGACAGATTGAGTACGGATTGTAATCCGATCACCCAGACTACCTCCGGAGGTACACATCACCACATACAGGAGCGGTGTAAAAACAAACAGGCAGCAGGCAGCTCAGACAGTAACACGTGTCCATGAATGGACTGTCAGGATACTGGTGGGGAACAAGCAAGACGAGGTGTTTACTGTCAATTTTAAAGGATGTGACGCACTTGAATGGCATGTGTACATATAGTCCAGCTACATCAGATGGAGACACAGTGTGGTGCCAGGTGTAAAGGGGGCCTCAGTCCTTTTATGAGTCTCTGGTAGTTGATGTCCTCTGGCATGTTGCAGCACACAGTGGAGGTGTTGAGCCTGCTGAGCGACGACGTGGAGACGGACGACGCGACTCCCGGGGAGAACCTGAAGTTGAGGCTGAAGGGCATCGAGGAGGAAGAGATCCTCCCCGGCTTCATCCTCTGTACCCCCGACAACCTCTGCCACTCTGGTCGCACCTTTGATGCACAGGTAAAGGGCAAAGCACGTCGGCGTCGTGTGACTCGCGTCAGCGTTCTCGCTGCGCATCACAGACTTCCCTGGTCATTCCTTGTGAGGAGACTTTGAGCCACTCCCTTCAGTTGAAAGGTCCAGGAACCAGAGCCTACATTAAATTGTTGTTTATCCCTCGTGATGCTAACGGATAAACTCTCCACCACATGCTCCCGCTTCCCTGATGATTTAATCTACTGCACTTTTCATTGTTCATTTTAATATGTTTTACATGTTTCTGTATTTGTTGTTTATTGCGAGCATGAACGGTGTTTTATGCCTAGCTGCAAAACCAATTTACCATATGGGACAATAAAGGCGTGATCTTGTCTTGTAATCTGCTGCATGTCACACTACCTGTTTTCAGTGTTATTCTTTGTATAGAATCAGGTACAGTGTGAAACATTCAGAGACGAGCAGATTTGATTTAAAACTTGCTCACACTCTTATACAGAGGATCAAGTCTGTTATTCACCATGAAGTGACTCGCCACTTGGGAATAATGTTAATCTATTAACATTAGACTACAGTAGTTAACCATCCAGACAGTGGAGAAACGGACGTTTAGATGCTACCACTTTGTGTAGAACCAGAGCAACAGGCAGCCAATCAGGAGCCTGTTTGATACAGAGCCATCGTTTTACCATATTTGCCAGAATATACTAATGTCACTATGTGACGTTAATATGTTCCTGCGTCAAAGTCTCCACGACACATTTGTGTACATGTATGACTCTTGGCAAATTGATTCTGATTCTTCTGTTCTCTGAACTTTCCATATTGCTCATTTGCTGATATTCTTCTTTAATTTCAGATCGTCATCATTGAGCACAAGTCAATCATATGTCCTGGTTACAATGCAGTCCTTCACATCCACACCTGCATTGAAGAAGTGCAAATCACAGTAAGTTGCTACTCTACATTTGCTCAAAGTAGTTATTGGACTGTAGTAGTAGATTTCTGCTCACCTACCAGTGTGACTGGACATTAATACAACTATTTAATCCTGACCACAGGCCTTAATCTGTCTGGTGGACAAGAAGACGGGGGACAAGAGCAAAGTTCGACCACGCTTTGTTAAGCAGGACCAGGTCTGTATCGCCAGGCTGCGGGCTGCTGGAACCATCTGCCTAGAAACCTTCAAAGACTTCTCTCAGATGGGCCGATTCACACTGAGAGATGAAGGTACGGTCACTTGTGTGTCACCTTTTTAATTTTCGTGTTTTTATATACAAATACCAAAAAAACAGTATCTTTAGTGGTTACCTCATCGTGTACCAGTTGGCATAAGTAAAGATTCCAATGAAACCATCAGATTTTTGAGCAGTCCCTTCCCTTCACCCTTCTCAACAAAAACGGCCTTGCTCCTATTGGTTAACACTTTTGAACGATCCCTCCCCGCGTGTCATGCCCCGCCCCGGTATCCCGTTTCAACAGGAAATGCATCAAATTAAGGAAGCAAGCTCCTCTGCCGTGTCACTTGCACTTAAAGACCTAAACGCTTAAATAATGAAAATATCATTAGTCTTGAATTAACATTTCACTCCTGGCTTTCTTCGTTTGCTCCTCCAGGCAAAACGATCGCCATCGGCAAAGTGCTGAAGCTGGTGCCAGAGAAGGACTAATGCAACAGTGGCAGAATCGCATGGAGATCTTCCACTTTTTACCAGGAGGAGAACGCTGCAAGAGCCGACCCAAACAGCTACTCTCTCTTTACACACAACTATGCTGAAGAGAAGGAGGGAGGGAGGGAGGAGAGGAGAGGAGGAGAATAAGTCAAGTCAAATTAAGAAAACAAGGCTGAATCAGTTCCGATGATGAACAATATTAAATGAGAGTCCAGTGTGTCAGCTTTCTCATATTGAGAGCTCAGCTATGCTGCTAATGTAGCTACAGTGCATATCCCTCTTCTCTGCTCCCGCGGCTAACCGCTGTCTGGCTGCACCACTTGTGTTCAGAAGGGAGATGGATCCGTGAGCTAGCCTGTGATTATCAAATGCAAACTATATCACCCTTTTAAGAATGATATTGAGAGGTCGAGGGACATCTTATGGCATTTAAGGATTGCTGTACCAAGTTTTTTAGTTTGGTCTCTGTCCACATGTTTGAGATGGTGGGATGGGATTGGACACACACACACACACACACACACACACACACACAGTAACACACACACACACACGTTACATAATCTAAGTGGAAAATAAAAGATCAAAAATGAAAGTGGCTGTTTGTGTTTTCTTCTGAGAAACTAGTCCCCTAAGGCAAAGAGCCTTTGTTCACGCAGAGCTCACCATACAAATAAAGCTTTGAGGGTTTGAATTGTGTGACGTAGGGCAGAAGACATGCGCATGCGTGCCCCCGGTAAACGCGTGAAGCAGGCAGCATGGAGGAGCTCGTGATCGACCGGACACAGGTAAGAACTGGACATG